>BQNB010076851.1:6275-23323 GCA_026074375.1 Tanacetum coccineum
CTGAGAAGGTTTCTATTGTTTGATGTTGGCTTTGTTCTATCATTATGCTATGGGAAAGTTTCTACCCGTTTGACCAGTTTCATTGCTAGCCGATGTTACCATCAAATGGGTAAACTTACCACCTTTAGTACATAAGTTTGAGTGAAACCAAGATAGCACGTAGAGCGTACTTCACTCTAATAGCGTTGACGGCTTAAAGTCGAAGTGGGTTGTTTGACACTAAAAAGTCAATGTAGAACAAAACAACTGATTGAGAATGAATGGTAGCTAGAGTCCCTTCAAAACATGACTAATGTGATTAAAGCTGCAGATATCATGGTAGATACACAAGAGCTTCATTTGAATGTACACCCTCCGCGTGTAGTGATGATGCCAGGTTCGTATCGTAGCTCCTTCGAGACCATTACTCGCGCAATGGTCCATCTGCAAATTTGAAATCGTAAGTGACTCAAAATAGAAGTACATGCTTGAGACCGCACATGAAGGTTCTAAATCTTCTCGACAAATGTTACCGTGAGTTTCTATAAGTACAAACGACTATCAGAGTGAGTCTGTAGTTGTTCAAGATCATTGTCCGTGTTGGGAAGTGATGTAAAATATTACTTTGTGCATATAGGCGATTATGTGTTTGTTTGGATCTCGATTGTTTGATAGAGAATCCCATTAAAATTATGAAATAATAACCCAAATTTTAGTTTTGTTTCATAAAATACACTATAACTTTTTGATTGGTCAAATAATAACCAAGTTTTTGAAAAAGTGTTCCAATTAGAGTCAATGTAACTTTCTTTGATTGAGCAAAATAATAAACCAAGTATTGAAAAGTGTTCATTTTAGACACTCAAGTTTTAATAGTTTCTAATATTATGTAATTTCTTTTCACACTGTGCATAAGTTGGATAACATAAGTTAGTTTGAGATGAGTGAACTTTCAGGGGGGGTGTTTATTATTAATGTACAATCAGATAATACACATATGAATAGTTTAAAGTTAGTGTTTTTGAAAATTACACAATAATGAAACAACATTGAAACTTGAGTGGGTTAAATGGTAAAAAAGAGAACGACTGAAGTTACTTTAGTAGAACACACCCCCCCCCCCCCCCCCACAAAACTTGGTTACTATTGAGCACAAGGTGTGGTAACACCATTAACACCGCCACATCAGCGCCACATAAGCTTTAACACCATAACATCAACACCCAAAATACCCAGCTAATCATAACACCATTAACATCACTTTTTTTTCCAATTTTATAAAACAAACTAAATTCATTAAATTAAATTAAAAATACAAATTACAATCCTAAAAACAAAAACAAAAAACCATTTGAAATAAAAAAAATTCGAAAAAAAAAACATACAAAAATTAAAAAAAAACTACGCCCTAACGACTAGTTCCGGTACAAGTTATATTTGGCTCGAATGGACTTTTTTTGTTCTTCGATAAAATATGTGTCGTCATCCAACAAATCTTTCGTGCTTATAGCGAGAAATTTCATTTCTTCCAAACGCATCACCGTGCGGTCTTTTTCTTTTGCCACTTCGAACGCGGCTTCTCGTTTGAGACGTAGCTCTTTTGTCATAATTTCCCCAAATTGGCTTGAGGAGTTACTCCCCCCGGTGCTCACCGATGTATCGGATTTTGTTTTTTTCCCGGGGCGTTGTTTGCCGGAAGGACGTGGTCTAGCATCGGCACCGAATAGCTCATCGGTGTTTACCTAGGCGATTTCTTCATCTTCGGTTAAATCAACCGGTGCGGGTGCGGGTGCGTCCCATTTCGCGTGCTTACGCAAAATTTCCCAAGCATCTTCTTAAGCAAAGCCGCCAGAGCTTGTTTCATAACATCCAACTCGCTCTCACCACTTTTTGTCAAACGTGAGCACCGTTTGTAGATTGCGTTGAACTTTTGGCAATTATGGTTCAACGTATTCCATTTGCTTGACAACATATCCTTAGTACGTTTTTGAAAATTCAACCTATTTAACTCGTTCAAAACCCGATACCAAAAAGTATCATTCGGTTGTGACCTCCAGACATTTCTATCTTCGGAAACGGAAACATAACATTTTGCAAGTAAAGTTTTCTCGTCCGGTTACCAACGAAATGGAATCCCCCCATCTGGAATCTCCACGCCTTAGTTTTTTTTACGGATCGTTTTCGGGGTACACATTTTGGTTGGGCTTCGGTTTGTGAGAGTGAGTTTGAGGATTAGCTTTGTTGTTGTGGCATAGAGAATTGTTGTGGGGTTTGTTGTTGGTTTTGATGAAACTGAAAAAAATCTTGTTGTTGACTTTGTAAAAAAGCTGGTTGCTCGGGAGTCATTGGAGCTTGGCTAGAAAACCCAGGGAATTGAGAATTCGACGTCGACCCGGGATTCATGTTGCCGGAATTAAGGAGGTTCCAAAAAGAGTCGTCGTTGGGAAAGTCGGACATTTTTTTGGCCTAAATTGAAGTTAGTTTGAAGATTTAAAAGATAATTTGAAGATGTAGAAGTGAGAAAAAAATATCTAGCTAAGAAGGTTATATAGGGGGTAAAATATTTGAAAAAAAAAATTTAAAATCTAGCCGTTGAAGGCTATAAATGTTTTTTTTTAATATTTATTTTTCGGGTTACTAGCCGTTACCAACAATAATTGAAAAAAAAATAAAAAAAATTTTCAAAAATTGCAAAAACTATCCATTGGTTTTTTATTTTTTTAATATTCAACACCAACGCGTGTTACTTGCTCGACGCCGAGTCCAACGCCGAGCAGCGGTGTGGTAACGCCGGCAACGGCGGAGCCACGTAGGCTTAACGCCGAGCACGGCGTTACCATACCCCGTGCTCTAAGAAACTGATCCGAAAAGTAATTCAAGAACTTGATTCTATTATTATACGAGATCTATTATTACCCACAATTCAGCGTTTGAGCAACAAATTCTGAATCAAGATTAACACAACTTAAGTTAATTTTTTATGATTAATCAGGTTGTTGAGATTTGCAAAAGCCACCAGCAACAAGTCAACTATAATGTTGCAGATGACTTTTATAATTTCAAGCGTATTTAGTAATTGTAACCATGTTGCCATCTTGGCGCTATAGTAATGTACAATCTTTATACACTGAAATGAACATGTATAACATGTAAAGGCAGTTCATTTTTACTTCAAGTAGAATATCATCATCATGAAAGTATAAAGCTACAATAACATTCAGCTAGTTGTTATCACCAAAATTCATCAAATTTTTTTTTTTTTTATATTAATACTCTTGCAAACATATTACTATGCTATACTAACCATTGGTGAAATCTTTTTGGCTGTTACTTAAGCCGTGTTCCGTTGATGACTTGACTCAACGGATTGATATTCTACTTCTAATTATAGGTGTTTAAATCATAGTACGTTAATAGACAGCGTATATTTGAACCAAATGTTTCATATTGAATGCTAGCTTAGCAAAAAAAAGGTCGTTCAAAATTCTAATTTTTGGATAAGTTGATAGCTTACGAGCATACTTAAAAAGCTATTGTAGCTTCCTTATTGTATAGAGGGCTTTGAGTTATATAACTTTTTGCTAAAACATTTTTAGTTTAATTTTTTTTTCCGAAGTTTTACTTCTTCATTTGCAAATCATATCTGCATAAGAAAAGGTACATCCAAAGTTTTCATATGCAAGAAGATCGTTTGTAGGTTTTTAAAAATAGTACATCACATTAATTAACTTGGGACTTCCGTAAGTGTCTAAAGTACAAACGATTTTATAAGACCCATCAAACTTTCTTTTATTCGATTCATTCTTAGTCTTATCCACGTTAACACTTCCCTTCATGTACAGGAGATCTTTTATCTTAATTACTCACAATTCAATCTTTGAACAACAAATTCTAATTACAAAGTTAATTTCTTATATGATTAATGAGGTTGTTGAGATTTGCAAAAATCATCATCAACAAAAAGTTAGCTTATAAACTTTTATATTTATCATTTATAGCCAACTCAATTACTGATTGACTTTTAATACTCAACTACCCTCTGGCATTATAAGCTACTTCATCCTTCTTTTATAATACATTATTTATAGGCTACTTTCCTTATTAGAGTCGATGTGGGTGGTGACCAAAATTCAATTCACAATTTCAAGCAATTGGTTACTTACGGTGTATATTTTGAACTTATCTAACTACTTATTACATGCTTAGATTAAATATGCTATGCTTTCATCAATAGTATTTAGTAATTTCTCACATTTAGTGGGTCTAGAGCCTGAACGGGAATTGAACTCACCATGGTTGAGCCACACTAATGTAGCAAGAATGACGGTTTCATATTTGTGAATGTTACTTTAACACAATATATAGGTCGTTCTAAATTTCTATTTTTGGATAAGTTTGATAGCTTATGAGCATACTTAAAAAGCTATTGTAGCTTGCTTATTATATAGATGGCTCTGATTTATATAACTTTTTGCTAAAACATTTTAGCTTGTTTTGCTAATTCAAATAGACAAATAGTTATATAACCTTATAATACTAACATGAAGAGCATTGACATGAAACTTACTTTAAAAAGTGTAATTATGCCTTAGCAGCTATTCTCCGTCTAAAACTTCAAAAAATCCTCTCATTTTAGTATGGCTAACTTTAGACAACTCACTCGTGAATTTTATCGTCAGTAGCTTTGTAATAAGCTCGCGAGAAATTCGATTACAATGCTGAGAAATAAGCCTAGAAAAAAAAAAAAAATAATCCCATTAGCACCTCTCACATTCCTAAATCTTCGAATAAGGCGGAATGGACAACTTGCTTTGACGTTCATTTTTTATTATAAAACAACATTGAGCTTTATTCATCGAGACCTGTTACCATTTCAACTTCTTTAGCATAGAACCACCCAACTGCTAGCCTCTAATAGCTCTTCATAGCCTGAGTTATTTAGTTAACATTGGCTTGATAATACTTACATTAGTTTTTAGTTACTTTGGTTTGTATGATATTCGTAATTTTTACATTTCAATATATGTTAGACAACATTTTAAAACATAAGTTACTAGAGTAATATACAAAAGGCAATACGTTTGTGCTAGATCATACCCTCTTTTAAGCACTCAAGCTTTAAAGTTTGTCCGAAAGTTGTAAGAAGCTTATTCATGTGTTGTTCACGTATGTTCCAAGCATCATCAAGCCTATATATGTTCGTCAAGTGCATTTTATAATTCCGTGTTTAGCTTTAGTTGAAAAAGATTTACATTACTGAAGGATGTCAACATTCCTTGAACACCATAATGCACGTTCTGAGTTTGTTGACTAACTTCATGGTCACACAATCTGCAACACCTTAAACCACGATAAACCTCGGTACTTTGATTCGACTCTACTTCAACTATAGGTGTTCATCTTACCTTAGTTGACTTAATGTTTAAGCTTGGTTATGGCGCAAGAACAACAGTTTGAAAATCTTATTTATAATATTAAGAAGCCGTTGAAGGTTACAAAGACTTTTTTTTAAAGACACTCTCGCATATAAATTCAGATTACTAAGCTTAGTATAAGCTTACGTAATAGACACATGCGAGGCTAAAAAGAAAAAGCATTTGAAAACATCAACTAGCCTACATTTGACGGCATACTTCCTTTCTTATTTAAACTCAACATCTTGTAGCTACTTTTCTTCGATGTGGGATAACCAAAACCCAATTGTTCCTAGGGATTATTCGATTTTGGTCTAAAATGTTACAAAAAATGGGCCAGAAATTTTATTTATTGCATTTCAAACTAATCTTAAGAAACTTATGAAGATGAAAAGTAAGTTTCATTTGAACAACAAATTCTGTATCAAGATTAACACCAAGTTAAACTTTTTTTTCTTTTTTTGATTAATCAGGTTGTTAAAATTTGCAAAAGACGGAAGTATCATGGCACCTTGGCTTATAAACTTACGATATTTAGTTTAAAGAAGCTCATATTGCTAAAGTTACCAAATTACTAATGATTTTTGGTCACTTGTAAATTATAGTGACGAGCTAATAGATGGTCATTAAATATTCACTGAACTATGTGTGAGATATATTTGATTTATTATAGATATGAGATTATTGGGCACTGACATTTGATAATATATTAGGTCAAGTATATTAGGTCAAGTATGATTGGTGGAAAATAAGTATAATCTGTGTAAGGTGAATATAAACTTTTTTTTTACTATTAAGGGGGTGTTTTTTTGGCTTATATAGCCACCTTATAGCTTATTTGATTTTGGGCTCATGTTTTAGGGGGTGTTTGTCTAAGCTTATATGATGGGCTTATGAGCTTATTAGCTTATATATGTCATATAAGCCTAAACTAAGTGTTTGATTAAGCTTATATGAGTGGGCTTGTAAGCTTATATAAGGGGGTTTTGATAAGCCATAAAAGTATGGCTTTTTTTAAGTGGGTTGGGCTTATATAACATGTTACATTATAAATTACAAATTTATCATCAATTATACTTAATTTAACATTAATATTTTTCAACTCATGTCTCTTATAGTCATTTACCACTTTAAAATAAACCAAACATTTGAAGTTATAAACTTACTAAATATAAGTTAATCCAAACACTCAACGTGGGCTTACAAGCTTACGATTTATAAGTCATAAGCCGCTTATATAACATAAGCTTAAGCCCAACTCATAAGCTTAGCCAAACACCCCCTTATAAGCTCAATTGTTATGGCTTATTTTGAAAGTTTCTGGATTTTATAAGTTTGTTATACATATAAAAAAAGAATTAAATTATGTTTTCGAATAATGAAAACCGTCCTCTTTAAAACTAGCAAAATATATTTTCGACAAACGAAAAACACAAAAACTAAGTCAAAAGCAGCCATGCCGCAAAGCGCTTATAATAATAGACGTAATGTAAAAAAACGATTTTTTTTTGGAACATATATATCTATGCACTAATGGGCTTATCACGTAGTAACCATAAGGTGACGTTTTCGATAAACAAAAATTGTCTTTATTAAGCTAATATAAGCCGAAAAAACCAAGCCACACGAACTGAGCTTATATAAGCCCAAAACCTAAATAGCAATAAGCCGGACATACAAGCCTAAAACAAACACCACATAACTAGGTAAGAATTAAGTAAAACAAAACATTTCATAAGTCCAAATACTCCTGGGCCTAAAAAATGTTTCATAAATCCAAATAGGATGTCATACTGAATTATTTACTCCTTTGAAGTGATCCTTTAGTGAGTACTTTTTTTATTTTTTTATTATATTTATAATTTAGTTTTATTATAAAAGGGTAAAATACAAAAAACAAAATAAAAAATATAAAGTTTGTTATATCAAAAGTAGTAAAACATGAAAAATACGAAACAAAAAAAAACCATAAAAAACTATCTTGTCCTAATAATAAAATAAATAAAACTACCACAAAATACACGGAGCATAAAATATAAAATTTTAAAAATAAAAAATAATAGAAAAGAAAAAGATACTAATACAAAACAAAAAATTATAAAAATTGTCTTTGTTAGTGGGTAAAAAAAGGGCAAGATGGGTAAGAACCCATGATAGCACCCGATCTAAATACGAGTAGACTAATGATATGAGTATATTATCATAAAAAGTGCGAAGCAGAAACTAATAAAAAAATTATGTTATAATTAAAGTTATAAAAAAAATGACAACATGTGAACCATAAGTAATAAGAGCGGTGTTCTAAAAGGCGCACTTTTGCGGCGTCAAGGTGTCGCTAAGACGTGAGGCGTGGCTTTCACGTTACGAAACGGACTAAGGCGTCGACTCTAGGCATTGCGAGAGATAAGGCGTGAAAAGGCGCGATAAGGCGCGCTAAGGCATGAGGTGTGGCGAGCCTTTTAGATTCAACTCTGATAATTTTTTATTTTTTTTTTCAAATAAAGATAGATTAATGTAGATTAATTTATTAACTTTTTTCATTATGTACTAAAGTTTTAGGTAACTCAATAGATACGAAATATCACTCATAAATTAAGTCTGCAATACGTGATCGGTAGCCGGGGCGGTGTCTGTCTCACTTGTAGCTTGTAATCGGTCTAGGCGGGATTAATCGGCGATGAATCAGATTGGCATTTCTGGCAAAACATAGGTATTTTCGACAAGTTTTGTGTATTTTCGGCAAGTTTTAGGTATTATTGGCAAGAATTTTTCTATAAAACAACTTGTAATTGATTTAATCACTTACTATAAGTGGTCAAAATAAGTTTACAGTAAGTTTTAAGTACTTTCGGAAAGATTAAAAGGTGTTGGGAATTATGATTTATTGGTTTATTGGCTAATAAACAAATTTTGACCAACGTTGGTCATGATTGATCGCCGTTGACCACAGTTGACCTATTTTATTAACCCTGTTACATAAATCGATAAGGTCGGTGGCCTTGTAGTGATTACGCTTGATGTAAAATCAATATATACGAAATATGATATATATATATAAATATATAGATATTTTCATATTTTGGGCCGCCTTAAGCCACGCTTTAAAAACGCAAAGGCTACGCCATAACCGCAAAGGTGTGAGGCTTGATAATGCCGCCACGCCACACCTCACGCTATTTATAACCGAGTAACACAACCCATGTTTTTTCTTACTCCTCATTGTTTTTTTCTCAAAAGAGGGGAAACCGGATAGCACCGATCCATATAAAAGTTTAAAAAAGATGCGAGTCGACTCGAATGATATGAGTCCTTCACTTCTACTCTTCCCTTTAATTTATTGAGTTGAATAATAAAATGCATTAATTCGCTTATTATCAGCTGATTCAAGTTTACTTCATCCTTCATTCCTTCATTTCTACTTTGGGTAAATTACACCGTTGGTCCCTGTAGTCAACCCCGTTTGCCCATTTGGTCCCCAGATAACAGAGACTCTCATACGGGGTCCTTTTTTGTCATTCTTGTTACCCGTTTGGTCCCTGAAGCCCCGTTATACATAACATCAGTTATCTTCCTCGTTATCTCACTTATTTACCTTTTAAACCATAGGCTTTTTTGTAATTTCAATTTTTTTATTAATTCCATTAAAAGAAACGTTTACTTGCACCTATACATTAATTTATATTTATAGGTTCTTATATACACAACTTTTTTTTCATCCCAACAAACTCACAACACTAATTTGTTTCATATCTCCCAAAAACCCTACTGCACACCTCCAACCGCACCAACCATAACCACCAAACATTTGCTCGCAATCTGATCTTTCACCATTAACCCACAACCGTTGCTAACCACCACCACCAAAAACATCAGCCAACGGTGTAATTTACCCTTCTACTTTTTTATTATTAGTTTATGGATTTTCAAATTATGAATCACATCCATTTGTATTATTAGTTACTTGCCCATTATTATAGCTTATTGTAGCTTATGAGTTTATTACGGGGTGTTTGTTTGAGCTTATTTTTCCGGCCTATTCAACTTTTGAAAACCTCGTAAACTCAGGTTCTTTGGAGCTTATGAGCTTATTGAAGATATGACAAGCTAGTGTTTGTCTAAGCTTATTAGTTTGATAAGCTCATAAGCCCATCAATTTAACATTGGCTTATGATCTTAGGGGGTGTTTGTTTAAGCCTATTTGATCGGCTTATTGAACTTTTAAAAAGCTCATAAGCCTAAAAATAAGCTTATAATCTTTTTAATAAGCCGTTAAGTTCATAAGTGTGCTAAATAAGCTCCAACAAACTAAATTGAAAAATAACTATATTAGTATAAGCCGGCCAAATAAGCTTAAAAGTCAGTAGTATATTTCTATTTATCATAGCGGTTCGATTGTAATTTGATAAGTCAGTCTTTGTTTAAGTTTATTTATTTGATAAGCTCATAAGCGCATCAATTAAGCACTAGCCTATGAGCTTTGTAGGGGGGGTTCTTTAAGCGTATTTAGTTGATTTTTTTAACGACAAATTTTATAAACTAGCAAGACGCTAGAGGAAAACTTACAAGGAAATCAAATAAGGGTTTTTCAACCAACAATCCAAAGAAAACAAAGAATTACATCTACTACCACACCAAGTGAAACACCACGCGACAATATCATCAAAAAGAATGGAGCGTCTCGGGGGGGTCTTGTCAAAAATAGAGTGTTTCCTAAAAATCCAAATATGCCACCAGGCGGCACAAAAAACGCCTTCCAATAGGAGCTTAAGCTTGTACGGTAACCGAACATTAGCGAACCAACCATCCCAATCAGGAAAGGACGAAACGTCTAGCCAATCAAGATCCCACCACCGGCAGATCCTACGGAAAACATGCTTAGATAGCTCGCATCTAAATAGGACATAGGAAGCATCTTCTGGAGCCAAGCCGCACAAGGGACATAAAGAAGAATCCAAGACAACACCACGACTAGCTAAGTTACACCGAGTTGGGATACGATCAAGCCGAGCATGCCACATAAAGATGTTGATCTTAATCGGAATATATTACACCCACCTAGTAGCAACCTCCGAAGAAGGAAGAAAAATATCATCAATGATAGAACGAGCATCTTTAACACGAAATGCCCCTTCTCCATTCAAGTCACAGAACCACCTATCTTTAGAGGGCGAGAGAATAACCGACTCTAACAACGAAGATAAATCTGACCACTGCTGACGCTCAATCCCATCCCGAATCAGTCTTCGAAAGGAACTATCAACCGAAGAAGAGCCCAACTTGGAAGCAACAAAAACCTCTTTATCTTCTTCAAGAGCAAATAGCCGAGGAAATCTAACGCATAAAAGGAGGTCCGAGATCCAAGTATCTGACCAAAACCGAGTATTCTGACCATCCCCAACACGTTTCTTGCAATGAGAGACAAAATCAAAGCCTTTCGAGGCCAGCAACCGAGTCTCTCGAAGAATGGAACACCAAGACGAGGAATGATTAACCTGATGATGCTCTAAAGAAGGACCATAAATAGCACTGATGACACGCGACCATATGGACCCATCCTGAGAGAGAAAGCGCCATACCCATTTAAGGAGGAGAGCCCGATTCAAAGCATGAAAACTGGAAACTCCAAGGCCACCGTTTTTCTTAGAAGCCAAAACCTTTTCCCAAGCGACCCAAGTGATTTTACGTTCAGACGGATCAGCACCATTGAAAAATGTGCTACGGATCGACTCCATATCGTGAAGAACCCCTTTAGGGGCTTTATAGATAGATAAGTTATATAACGGAGAAGCACCTAGGACCGATTTTAAAAGCGTCAGTCTACCTCCAACTGAAAGGGTTTTAACCTTCCATCTAGAGAGCCGAGAGTGGAGTTTCTGAATTGTGTTGGCCCAGGCAGAATTCCGTGACATCTGAGCACCAACCGACACTCCAAGATATCTAAAGGGGGTACGCATTACACCACAACCAATCAGCGAAGCACCATGGTTAGTAACATTTGTGGAAACGCCAACACCCAACACTTGACTCTTTTGTAAGTTGATTTTCAAACCCGACGCGAGATAGAAACAATTTAGGATACGAACCAAACTCACCAAATTGGCGTCAGACCATTCTCCTATAAAGACAGCGTCATCGGCATAGAAAAGATGGGAAATGGACATCGAACCATGAAGTTGGATCCCTTTAAACACACCTTCACTAACAGCTCTAGATACGGAGAGATGTAAAGACTCCATAACTAGGATGAATAAGAAAGGAGCTAAAGGATCACCTTGTTTTAACCCACGGAAGAAAGGGAATTCAGCTGTAGGACTCCCGTTCACCAAATTCGATATTGCATGGCAGATACGTAAAGGGTACCCCTGAATCCACCTTTGCTACCTATCGGACCAAATCGATAAGCTATGGTAATACATCTAGGAGATATCCTCAACGAACGGGAGTCATAAGCCCTTCGCAAATCATCTTTAAATCAATCGCCATGCTTCTGTTCACTTTGGCATCACTAGCGAGCTTACTTCATTCATAATGATGGGTCCGTCCAAAAATCTTGCCTGTTCGCCACGAAGGCAGGATTGCTGTATCTGATTGACAAAGATCCGTGAGTTTAACAGGTGATTAAAGATTCGTAAGAACTCGTATGTAGTAAACACTATTTTTAAAAATAATTACACATCAGATGAAGAGGTCTAAAGTCGCTGTAAAGGAATTTGGCTCTCTGTGACCTTTGGGAATCAAGGCAATAAAAGACGCATTATTACCCTTCGGAAACATACCGCTATAAAAAAACACTCCACAGCTCCACAAAAATCTGCCCCTATAATATTCCAATAACGTTTAAAAAATTCAAATGTGTACCCATCTGGTCCAGGTGACTTGTTCTCTCCGCACCCCCACACTGGCAGTCGCGAATTCGTCCCTATGGTGATAGACTTGCTCCAAATCTTTCTAATTTGAACATTTGATAAACGATTAGGGAACGAAAAATTAAGCTTTAACCTTCCCCGGTCAGGTTGTTTAAAACGAGAAGCAAAGTGGTCCTTGAACACATATTTAAGAAATCACATGTGATTTTAAGAAATCACATATGATTTTTTCAGACGTGATTGAAAAAAAATAGGAAAATAAGATCGTCGAAAGTATCGCGACGAGTATTTTTTATCTTTTTATAAAGGGGCAATTCTATATATTTTCGATGATTTTTTTTTGAATTTTTTTCAGTAACGTCTAAAAAAATCACATGTGATTTAATGAAATCACATGTTATTTGTATCACAAATCACATGTGATTTTTTCAGACATGACTGAAAAAAAAAATCAAAAAAAAGCTCGTTGAAAGTATATTGAAGTGCCCCTCTATAGAAAGATGATTTAATTCTCGTCGCGATGGTATATTTCGTTTTGCGTAACAATTAACGGTTTGTGAGATATTTAATTTTTAAAAAATAGGATGAAAGTGGATTTTTTAATTAAATTAAAATAAGAATTAATATAAACCATTAGATGAAAATAAAATGGATGGACGAGATGAAACAGTTTTTTTTTTGACCATGTTCCTTATGGAAATTTTCTCTTTATATAAAAACCATTAATGTATCCAATTGATTTTACATGGCCATGCAAGGAGTGGGTAAGTCCCATTATGTATGAAAACGTATTAAAAAGGATGACAAAATCTGAAAATAAATAACACCAGACGAAAACGTCCGAAAACAGATAAAAACAAACGAAAACTTACAAAAACAAATAAAAACGAATAAAAAACGTATTTATAGTTTAATACTAAACATATGTTAAATGGAACGGCATCTCAACATCACTAACTCATGACTACTTTTTATAACTAATATAACCACAACACCAAAACTCTAATGACCAACAAGACTAAGCCAAAAACGCCAACAACAATTACACCCAACCCATCTGAAACACATTACATATGATTACGTGTTGCCTAAGTAGCGATAACCCTAGTTGAGCCCATTATCATGAACTGTCAATTACTGGATTGTTAGCGCGAATGTTATGAATAGATCTATTGGGATTGACATCCTCGTTCGAGTGATTAGCTATCACTGGGCAAACGAATGTATACCATGTCGAACATAGGATGTTGCGGGTTAGAACATCATCTCGGGCAATGTGGGCAATTTTTATTGCAGTTCATTTATGTCAAGCTTCAGTGTCATGAGCTTAGTGCAACGTAATTACATTTATATGATGTCTGCATATGTTGTATTATCATACACTTGGGAAATCTTGTGGTCCTACGATATACGATTTATCAAACCTATGAATTCACCAACATTATTGTTGACGTTTTAAAGCAATGTTTTTCAGGAGGTCAATAAGCACGAGGTGCAAGGGATACATTGGTGGTTTTGATTTGGATATCATGCATTAAAAGATTTTGTCGCATTACATTTTGTAAATCTGTTATGGGCTAGAAATCTTTGTATTTTGAACAAGTGAACAAGTGAAGCTTCGGGCTTATGTAACAAATACTTTGTTAAATCTAATGTATCGGTTTTAAACGACTTTTTGGTCATTCTATATATATCTTGTGTTATTGATCTATGAAGTACCACACCCAACCCATATTCCGATGAGACCCTATTTGGGGGTGTTGCAGTTTTTTCCAACCCTCCTACATTCAAATATAGTGGCAGTTTAAGAAACTAGTGTCGTAATTCCCTATGGAGTGGGAAACTTCATAATTCCATAAATGGTGGAGGGTATTTCCCTAAGTTGCTTTAAGCCGGGATGACCCAATATTATGTTATAGGGTGAAGGGGCTTAGATAACAGTAAAGTTCATGATTTCCCTTCTACAGAGGTCGTCTCCCCCAAAACATACATCCAGCTCTATCTTGCCCAACGGTGCGACTTGCTCTCGTGAAAACCCTTATATTGTTGTTTGTGTTTATGTCAACCTTGTTCTTATGGCAGGATGAAGCTTGTTAAAGCACTGCTCGTACATGATTTCTATGGATGCCCCCTCATCTACATGTATCCGACGGACCAGGTACACTTCGATTTCTACTTCGACCATTATAGCTTCTTCTGGAAGGTCTCTTACCCGCACAGGTGGTAACGTTATTGGTACATTCATCCAATCTTCATCCACCATTATAGATTTTCTTTTTTGATCATCCTCCATGCACCTTACCATATTTATTACTTTTCCTTTTTGAGGACCATTCCCCTTTTGCCTCCCTTTTTCTTTTTGCCTTACATCCTTCACTAAGTGATTTAGCTTGCCGGAATCTAAGGCTATCTCTAACTGCCTTTTCAGGTAGAAATAGTCGCTTGTGTTGTGGCCTTTTTCATTATGGTAATCACAGTATTTGTTAAAGTTTTCCTTACTTGGAACTCCCACGAGCGGGGGTGGTTGTCGCAAATGTAACTCATGTTTCGTAGCAAGTATTTCTTTCAGAGTGCTTACCAATAAATCTAAAGTCAACAGATCCATGTTATCCCTGTAATGTTCTCTTGGCTAGGGGAAGTTTTGATGAGTACGGTGTGGTTCCACATAGGGCGCGTGGTGCTTTTATGGTCAGAAGGGAGGTTTGTGATCTGGCCTCCAACGGGCATTACCATATGGACCTTTTTGCAGACGGCCATTCTTATGTACCCACTGGCCGGATACCTCCTTTCTCTGGAATTCTTTTCCTGGAAACTCTGTGCCTAAAAAGCTTCTTCTAACCGAACATAGTCATCTACCCTTTTGAGCATTTCGTTAACTTTTTTGGGTTTACTATCTGAGAAGCGCTTCGACAATTCTGGGCACTTATGTGAACTTATAAATGATGAGATTTACATTAGTTCCAAGACGCTAGGAATGGTGTTGGATTCACTAACCCATATGTTATATTTAGTATCCATATTATTCTATAACTATTAAGTCTAGGGGGTCATTCTGAAAGTTTAGCCCAAGTTCAGCCCAAGGAGACTCTATATATACCATCTCAAAAGAGGGTTTAGATTAGGGCATTCATAAAGATTTGTTGTATTCTTTCTCGCCTTTGTAGCAGCTAGGTTTTAACTCTTTTAGAGTTGGTTTACTTCCCCCCTCATCTTTACAATAAAGAGGTGAGGGGGGAGGGGTTTTGTACTTCATTTTTTTTCTTAGTCAATAAACATATAATATTGAGGGTTATATTCTTGTGCATCATTTTCTTTTCTGTCATACATAATCTGCTGGGGTGTGTTCGTCTTCAAGATCGGATTTATTCCGCACTAGTAACCAGGTTGTAGGGTGATCGAATCCTACAAGTGGTATCAGAGCCAGGTTGGGCCCAGTGGTGGTGTGGATGGTGTTCCCTCACGATTCCCTCACCATGAAGATCAGAAGCTCCATTACCTGAAAAATCAATATGAAAATTATAAACAACGCCCAAAATACATAATAACTATACTCCTAACTTGCATGTGAAATTTCTTAATTTTGTAGTAAGTTTTAAGAACATCAGCAGATGACATGGTTTTTGTTGGTATATTAAAATGAAGCAGGTTAGCCATGCTCGAATAAACCCAAAGTTCCAAACCAACCCATACAAAAAACCTATATTGATTTGTTACCCAACGGCCATACCCATCCGATTAGCCACTACACGCTTTTAAAATAGTGTGATTAAAATGGCAAATGTATCGAGAGTAAACTATAATCTTGAATTTCTTGCAAAAATATCCATTTTGGTATGATCTTTTAAATTGAATGGGTTCAATTGGCAAAGCTTTCATCGCCCCTGCATGGATACACGTTAATTTGAATTATACCACTGTTAAATAAATCGTATACGGCTGTAGATGTGTCAATTTTGAGTATGTCTTCATAAAGCTTCAAGCCTCCGTAGACTGCAATTAATAGCAGGTCACAAATGAAAACATAGCAGTGCATATGATAAAGCCCATTGCTAACCTACCCAAATGAATCAAATTAGATTTGGCATCTCATTGTAGCCTTTTCTATACCAGTGTGTTCTAATAAAATATGTAACAATAACAATCAAAGTATACATAACAATAAACAAACGCACGTTGGTACTTCAAACATGTGCATTTGACATAGCAAAAGCAAAGACCAAATAACATGACAACGAACAACGTGTTATACTCCGTATTACCTAATAATACCACATCAGAATGTAAAAGTGCAGCAGCGATTCATCATGCATCAAGTTATTAAAGCCTATCATGCCTAATCTTATTGTTAACAACATTTCATACCAGTATTAGCATCAAGTTTTTGGTTCTTTCTCGTCCCAACCAATACCCCTGGTTTTGGCTGACCCGAGGGCCGAAACTATTAAGATAAAATAACTGAGAACCGGACCGCGGGTCTGAAACTTGGTTCGGGTTGTTTGGATTTGCTTGTCATCTTAATCTAAAAGCTAAGGGGGTGTTTAGTAGCACCTGTTTCGTACTGTCATAAACTTCAATGCAAGGAGCACATGCTTCACACTGTCATCATTAAAGTAACTAAAACTTGGCACAGCTATTTATTAAACTTAAAGTTCAAAAACAGATTAGGTTCATACGTTATGCATATAATTTAGATGATTACAATTCCTAAATAATATAAATCAAGTTAGTTGGTGTCAACAATATTTCTTTGCTAAATAGTGTTGAATTTCATTGGTTTTCACGTAAAGAG
>BQNB010076852.1:0-31029 GCA_026074375.1 Tanacetum coccineum
AGTCATTTAGCTATCGTCTTGAAAAACCACCATACGATTTCTCGCAAACCAATTTTATTGTCATCCTATCAACAACCATGCATCCACCTTGTGAATCATTTTGTCATCGTATAAAACTCTTTGATACTTCTTTATACGTAACACAATTTTGACGAAAATGAGCATCGCATCGTTAGCCCTCAAATATACGTAGCCTGATCACCTATGTATAATTCAGGAAGGACTATGCCATGCTGAGAGTAGTCACTACGTAACATTTGTCAATAAATCCATTTTTACTTACATCCTTGAAAACAAAAAAAACAAAGTTTTATGTGCGTATTCGTAAAATGCGTTTACTTTGGGAAATCAAATTAGTAACCATAGCAACTAAGCAGACATTTACTCCATCTTACTATAAAGTTTACATTATATTATACCAAATCCTAATCCGAAAAGCAAAGACACATCACTAGTCGACCTAGGACAATTCGCTATCAAATTTGCTCGCCATTAAAGAATTTACTAAATCATCCATTCAACATCAACCTAATGCCCATATAACTTGGTAGTTTCAACGTCATAATTGGTATGGATTGGTTGTCAAAATATCATGCCATGATAGCTTATGCCGAGAAGATCGTTAGTATTCCATGGGAAAATGAAACATTAATTGTTCGTAGTGACGGAAGCGACAACGGACACGGGTCCCGATTAAACATCAACTCGTGTACCAAAACCTAAAGGTACTTACTAAAAGGGTTCCATGTCATTTTGGAACATAGTACCATAAAGGAGGACGAAGACAATTCAAAGGAGAAGCGACTTGAAGACGTACCAATCATTCGAGATTTTCTCGAAGTATTTCCCGAGGACTTGCCGGGTATTCCACCAGCCCGACAAGTAAGATTTCAAATCGATTTGATACCTGGTGATGCACCTATAGCACGGGCGCCTTATCAATTAGCACCGTCCGAGATGAAAGAATTGTCGAATCAACCGAAGGAAATTTCCGACAAGGGCTTCATAAGATCCAGATCCTCACCTTGAGGAGCTCTGGTCTTGTTATCAAAAAGAAGGACGGATCATTTCGAATGTGCATCGACTATTGAGAATTAAACAAGCCGATGGTAAAGAATCGTTATCCACTCCCAAGGATCGACGATTAGATTGATCAACTACAAGGATCCAATGTTTATTCTAAGTTAGACTTGCGATCAGGTTATCA
This sequence comes from Tanacetum coccineum, assembly GCA_026074375.1. Classification (NCBI taxonomy): domain Eukaryota; kingdom Viridiplantae; phylum Streptophyta; class Magnoliopsida; order Asterales; family Asteraceae; genus Tanacetum; species Tanacetum coccineum. Next base: position 1,208 of record BQNB010076852.1, read on the forward strand.
TCAGTTTCGAGTACATGAATAGGATATTCCAAAGACGGCATTCAGAACTCGGTATGGTCATTACGAGTTCCAAGTTACGCCATTTGGTTTGATGAACGCACCAGCGGTATTTATGAATCTCATGAATCGGTGTGGAAACCATATTTAGATAAGTTTGTGATTTTCTTTATTGACGATATATTAAGAAAAAGAAAGAACATGAAGAACATCTTAAGGTAACTCTGAAATTACTTAAAAAAGAAGAATCGTATGCTAAATTCTCTAAATGTGAATTTTGGATTCCCAAGGTACAATTTCTCGGCCACGTGATTGACAGTCAAGGCATTCACGTGGATCCCGCCAAGATCGAATCTATAAAAGATTGGGCATCTTCTAAGACTCCAACGAAGATACGTCAATCTTTAGGTCTTGCTGGATACTACCGAAGATTCATTGAAAGATTTTCAAAAATCGCTAAGCCAATGACCAAACTCACTCAGAAGAAAGTCGCCTTTGAATGGGGTGACAAGCAAGAAGCAGCTTTCTAGACATTGAAAAATAAGTTGTGTAGCGCACCTATCTTAGCTCTCCCTCAAGGAGCTGAGAACTTCATTGTTTATTGCGATGCGTCGCATAAAGGATTGGGTGCGGTATTGATGCAAAACGAGAAGGTGATTGCTTACGCATCACGACAGTTGAAGATTCATGAGAAGAATTATACTACTCATGATTTGGAACTTGGTGCAGTGGTGATTGCTCTAAAGATTTAGAGGCACTACTTGTATGGGACCAAGTGTACGGCGTTCACAGATCATAAGAGTCTACAACACATACTTGACCAAAAGGAGTTGAATATGAGGCAACGTCGTTGGTTAGAGTTGCTCAGCGATTATGATTGTGAGATTCGTTATCACCCGGGAAAAGCGAATGTTGTTGCTGATGCTTTGAGCAGGAAAGAGCGAATTAAACCATTAAGAGTCCGAGTCCTTGTGATGGACTCATATGGTTTGGGATTCCCAAACAAATCTTGAATGCTCAGACCGAAGCACAGAAACCAGAGAATCTTAAGAACGAAGATGTAGGAGGTATGATCAGGAAGGATATACCAAAGGAAAAGTTGGAACCCCGCACCGATGGAACCCTATGCTTAAACGGCAGGAGTTGGTTGCCAGGTTATGGTGACTTGAGGACTGTGATCATGCACGAGTCCCACAAATCAAATACTCCATCCATCTGGGTTCTGACAAGATGTACCAAGACATGAAAAAGCTATATTGGTGGCCCAATATGAAGGCCGACATTGCCACCTATGTTAGCAAATGTTTGACATGTACTAGGGTCAAGGCCGAACACCAAAGGCCATCGGGTTTGTTGATACAACCCGAGATACCCCAATGGAAGCGGGATAACATCACAATAGATTTTGTCACAAAAGCTTCCTAAGTCGTCGCAAGGTTATGACATCATTTGGGTGATTGTTTTAAACCGACGTACTGTGTCTACAATCATTATGCTCCAACGCGAGGTCATTGAGTTCACATGGAAACATGGGAGAACAATTCAAATGCAAGTATCCGTATCTTTTCATTAAATACAGGACCTTCGTCATGTGTTGTACTTGAGCCTTGGGCAAGGATCTTTCTAACAGGTGGAGACTGTAACATTTCTCATTTTTAGGTTATTTACGACATTAATTATTCCATTATTTATTTTTAGAAGTTTGCGCGTTCGCTTTTAATTATTATCTTATAGTTAAATCGCATAAACTAAAAATCAATTTTCAATATAAACGGACACCAAACAAATTAAAGTTTACATCAAGCAAGTGTTATATGATTATTAGGGAGGTTATTATAACTTTTCATAATTTATTTTTGTTGGTTACGTAAAACGCTTACGTTTCGCAATAAATTACATTCGGACATACCCGAAAATACCTATACTTATCTATAGTCAAACAAATACCCACTTTTATACACAATACCCAAAAATTTAATCATTTTATACCCATATGGCCGGATGTAGGCATGTGATAACACAAATAAAAGCTTAACACTTTACAAATATATACATCTAATTAACCACATCAACATTTTTCACTTGCCATTTTAACTAACTAGTGACACAAGCCTACATAAATAGTACCATAATCCCAATTCTATTAAATTGGGCACTTTTCTTACCCTTACACAATATACCTAAACCACTTCTAATACCATGTGATAGTCCTAGGTTGTTTTACACCTTCCAAGTTCCATAAATAGAAGGTCTTATGTTATCTCACTCTCACACTTCCCATTTGCAAGCAAATCAAAGCATAAAACTCTCTCCCCACACCATACAAACCCACGGCTCAAAAATATAGAGCTAGGGTTTTCATATAAATTTCTTTTACAAGTATTCCAAGCATACAAGCACTCATCCTAAGATCATCTAAGGTTACTCAAGGTGTTAGCAAGCTTGGATTCGGGTTTAACAAGGATTAATCAAGAAAACATATTTAGGGTTTTCTTGATTAGGGTTTTGATTTTGGAAGCTTGGTTAGGGTTTATATCTTGTGTTCATCATCCTACTCATCTTCTATAAGGTCTATTTGAAGCATTTCATGTTTATTCATTCATTATCTTTTATATACATACTTGTTATATATGTTAGACACCACCTAGAATTATTTTTGTGTTATATAAGGTATTTAAGAGCTTATTAAAATCGAATTTCATGTTGTATGTGGTAAAATAATACTTTAAATAAAGGTACATGCTTGGTATAAATGTCAAATAAATTATAAGAATGAATTACAAATTAAATGGTGTTGAAGGTTTATTTACAAGTTGATGTGTAAAAGATCACAAGGACATGGATTCCATTTGGTCAAGTGTTATGGACTTTTAAAGGACTTAATATATGTAAGATATATGGTATAACACTTGGTAAAATAATGGTGCAAAGTTCTTAAATGAAAGTAATTATAAAACTAGTTTTATTAATCATAAACCCTAATTAACTTTTAATACCTACTGTTTGGATTCAACATTAAACCCATACATTTTATGTTTTATTAAATTAGTACTCTTCACAAGGATCGTAAGCATGTAAAGAACTCGAAAAACGGATTTATAACGAAGAAGATATGACATTTACGAGTTTACGTTAATTAATCGTATAAAAGTAATTTTATAAAAGTTATTTTATATAAATACTTTCTGTCTCAGATCTGATCTATAAAAATAAATATTTTATAAACATAGCACTCTTCATGACGAATCCAAGGACATAAGAAACTCGAGAAACGGAATTAAAATGAACAAGTTATGTATTTTATAAGTTATATATAATTAATTACATAAAAACAGTTTTTATGAACTGTTATGAACAGTAAATGTTACTGTTCATCAGAGGTTTAATTTTTATAAATATGATATTTTGATAGATTTTCTCAATACGAAGTCGTGGACATAAGAAACGTATAAAACGGAGTCAAAACGATAAAGATATGAGGTTTTAAAATCGCGCGCACTATTTTTACTTTTATACATTATTTTTATAAAACAATTAAATTAATAATGAAATATCATTATGTAACCAATAAAAACATTAAATCATATATTTTTACAAATGATACATTGGTAAATAAAAATAACATTTTTCTTTACGGGTACAAGTACATATACTTTTATTTAACAAAGTACGGGTTAATTATTAATTTAACTTTTAAAGATTTAATAAAAACTATTAGGTGGTGGTGTGACTATATAACATGTGATGCTTTATTTATATATAATACATTATACTCATACGGCCTATAATTAATTAGGTTGCATTCGGATTGCCGAGACGATTCACTTATTTGATTTAGATAATCAATCATTCACTTACGGTGAGTTCATAGCCCCGCTTTTATACAATTATATTGTTTTACAACTTTGGGGTGAGAAACATGCATTGTTTTACGTTTGGACGCAAGTACTCTTTTAAACAAATTACGAGTTGGCCTAAGTAGCTAAACCCACTATTGCCCACTATCATGAACTGTCAATTGCTAGTTAGCGAGCGCGAATGTTATGAATAGATCTATTTGGGATTGACATCCCCGTTCGGGTGAGTAGCGCTCACCAGTTTCGAATGTACTGAAACAACGAATGTATACATGTCGGAACAATTTGGATGTTGCGGGTTTAAACATCTACACGGGCCCATTAATTGCATTAAATTGCATACATAGATGTCGAGCTTCGGTGTCATGAGCTTAGCGCACTTCGTAATTACTTTTATGATATTGTATTCGTTACTTATCACAATTTTAGAAATCTTGCGGTCCTACTTTATACATTTATTAAACCTGTGAATTCACCAACTTTATGTTGACGTTTTAAAGCATGTTTTTCTCAGGTCAATAAGGTACGAGAAACAAGGATACATTGGTGGTCACCATTTTGGAGTCATTACTATAAAGATTTGGGTGCATTACATTTTGGGAATATCTGTTATGTCTTAAAATCTTTACTTTTCATGGATGAACAATTTAAGCTTCGGGCTATTGTAACAAACAAGTTTATTTAATCCAATGTATCAATTTTAAACGACTCATATAGAGGTCGTTCTCATATCTTGTGCTATTGATCTATGAAGTAACACTCTCTGACCCTTATTCCGCTGCGACCTATTTTGGGGGTGTTACAAAAGTTATGCAATAGGGGCTTGTATATTGATTGTAACTCTAGGTAAGGTAAAATTTTAAAGTTAATGCAACTTGTGTATATAGTTAATGCAGTACATACTTGTTTAATCGGGTGTTTGTCTACATTATTTTACACACAGAAAAGACGTAGGCGCCTAAAATTGGTTATGTCTGCGTGTTTGGATAAAATTAATGCAGAGTAAATACTTGTTTTATCGGATGTGAGTATAGGTTATGGTTCACGCAGAATGTATTAGGCATTTAAAATTGGTTATGTCTGTGTGTGTGGATAAAGTTAATGCAGTTTGTTTATAGAAGTAATGAAGACATACTTAATTTATCGGATGTGAGCCTAGGTCAGTGTTTACGGGAAGATGAAGAATTTATTGAGGGCCATCTTTATTCCTCATAACACCAACGTTGAATGTACAAACGGTTAAAAAAATTCTGAAAAAATTGGACCAAGTCTGTGAAGATTACACAAACCAAATTTTACCAACTAATTATCAAGGAATGAATTCAAGAACCGAGGATCAACTGTGTCTCTCATTACATTGGTGTTTCTATCTTTCTTGCGCGCTATGTATACAACACAACATTAATATATACAGTTGTACATTGGGTTGTGTGCAAAGTTGATACATGAGGCAAAAGAAACATTATAGCGCCAAGTTTGCCTCCTTTGTTTGTTAGTGAACTTGTAGTGGGAAAATTTGTTCTTTTCTCGACTCTTAGTTTATTGTGTGAAAAGAGATCAAATTTTGGTGCTATACAGTTTCTTTTGCCACAAACATCAAATTGAAAAGAGGAGGCAAACCACGTACAGTCCCTTTGTACAAATAAAAACCAAATTGGTGGACTGGGGTAGTGGGAAATTTTGAGCTTTGTGGCAAAATAAAGTTTATAGCGCCAAACTTTGCCTCCTTTTTTTATTAGTCAACTTGTAGGCACACGTGTTAGGTAAAGTACATCCAAAAGATAAATTTTGTAGAGTTAAATTTCATATCAAGGGGCAGAGCCACAGAGGGTGTTGAAGTATAAGTTTTATCAATCAAACCAATGAATAGTTGTGTCTTCTCAAGCAGGAAGATAATTAGGGAAAGTAGTTGGTCATCCACCTAATACTATTAATGTGATTTGGACAAAAAAAAGGCAAAAGCATATAAAAAATTGTGTATATTTTAAGTTAAGTAACAACAAATTATGACATTTTTTATAAATTGATATACATAAGTGTTGTGTATGCAGTGTGGTATACCGGTAGAAGAACAAATAAAAGCAACAAAAAGTAGTGTATATTGTATACCATAATCAACATAAAGTCATAAACCATACTTCGTATGTACACTAATATACAAATAATTACAATGTTTTTCCAAAAATCTGTAGATTACCGAAAGACCAACCAGCTACAAGGCACAACATGTGGTCCGGTGGGCGTAGGTCGTATACACTGAACTAGGTTGCCTCACTATCCTGAATCCAAGCTGAAGCATGGAAACAACAGACATGCTGACCCGATACACTATTAAAGCTTAACAAAACAACTAATTAAGCTAGAAGGGAAGGTACAACATGCTTCAACACAGGGGCCAGTAGGAGTACGTCATCTACGCCGGTCCATACCGGTTTACCCCATGTCTGAATCCAAGTCGTAGCATGAATCAACGAACATGCTGACCCAGTGACCCGAAAAACTAATATTACCACAGGAACATTTATTTGTACAAACATAAACAACTATTTGACCTGACCCACTGCAAATACATACCAACCAATGCTAGTTTTTTACAAGCCTATCAAAACACATCACTTACAAAGATCCCAGGAGTACGTCATCAGCAAACTTCAAAGCGTACGACTCCATCCTCTAAACTTGTGTCCTTGCTAAGATAAAACCGAACCCACTGGCCACGCCAGAAGCTAGATCTAACCATGTCCCTCAGTGTTGTTGTCGAAAACATCTCAACAGTTTTTGATTTTTTACACAGCTTAAATTCAAACTTTTTGTCCATGTGACTTACAACCGCTGAATCATATCCGCGCAGTTTGTGCCTGTCGACAAAGCCTTTTGATATGCGCTGTTAAAAGTATGAAATATCAAGATTAGTGAAATATACTTAAGGGAATACGCAAGTAACCTATTATAGCAAACTTATTATTCGGCCCAATATTAAAACATCCGAGGTCTGCTTTATGTAAAAAGCTCTGCATTCATCACCGTGATTAGTGTGCCACCTCTAATTGCAATACCAGCCTATTCGTTCCAAATTATAATCTGAAATTAACAATACGTAATATAGTTACAGATATACCAAAATGATACACTTATATTAATGTGCGTGGAAATATTATCTAAAACAAATGTGAACCTGGTTCTTGTCCGATATGATAATTTGAATTCCGTAACACGTAGGAGGCGTAATTCTAACAAGCCGTAAGAGCCTCTCCTGCAGTATTAAAAACCATAAGACTAAACTTTCCTCTGCGCACAAGTGTCAACGCAAAGTACTGACCGGGTCAGATGGCCAACTCATCCATCATACTCCACCAATCAGGTCCATAAAAGGCCAATTTGAAAGTCTTTGGACGATTCACAGACGGTATTTTACCTATAAACACCTTGCACTCCCTGTCTTTAATGAAAAGATCCACCGAGTCTGGTTGTGATGTAGAATACACATTAGGCACAAATACCAATGGTAAAGTCTGTTTCATAATAGTAATAAAAAAGATTGACCTTAATATAAAATCATAGAGAAATCTATAATATACAGTATTAATTACCTGGGCTCTACGGGATCTGTCTGTAACATTGAGTAAGCACCGCTAAAACATAATCCTTTTTTGTCTGTATCCATGCATCTCAAGCCTGTATTTGTTGTACGTTGTGACGTAGAACATGTCCTCGCCCTCTTCAATAAAATGGAGACACTTAACATCCTGGGTAATGTTTTTACTCACAAAGTCTGACCATACAGGCCTGACAACAGATGTCGCATTCACATACGTTTGTTTCACCTCCACTTGCCATCGTACTTCATAGCAGTTCAGAAGAAAAATTAAGTCATGCCTGTGGTATGACCCTCCTAGTAAGTATCCCTGGTGCAGGACCTGTCCAATTTAGTGTATTAACAAGTTTTCCAAAAAAAATTATTTCCAAACAATGGAAATCCATATTTTCAGTGACAATATAAACGCGCATATGTTTGTGTGCACTTACCATTCCTATATCAAGATTAGCTTCTAGTTCAAAGTTACAGATAAACTGATTTCCAAACATTGTTTCAGCATACAAGTTACTAGTAACTTCGAATCAATAATAGGGCCGAACCCTAACATTATATATTTAGACAAAAAAGCTGTAATATGATGTGATAAAAACGAAAATACCCTTTAACTAACACAAAAGAGACAGCTACACGAATGGGCATAAAGGATGTACTTTTTCTTCCCAAATACTGTAACCAATTTCATATTTATCTACTTACATTGGAAAATGTTGGATCCGTATCTATCTAGCCTAAAGTACAAACAAACACTCGCATGCAATTCTTTTTTTTAGCAACAGTAGTTGCAAAATATTCTTAAAAGTTCTAGATCTAAGGGAAATTATATGTTTGCGCTAAATAAAGAAACACGAACTATCCATAATTTTAACCAAACATCACTTAACAAAAAATTTAACCAACCCATTGTAAATAATAATAAAATCAACAAAAAATCTGTTATGTTTTCAACAAAAGACACTAACAAAACTAGTATAAAAAAACTGAAAAAACAAAACAAGTAAAAGATACTTGTTAGAGCTTTCGAACAAGACGATCCAAAGAAACTGTTAATATAGGATTAAGAAAGATGAGGGGTTTTGGTGTGGATTAACAAAGGGAGGAACTATGACATCAAAGAGAGTTTTTTGGGTATTGTATGCAAACAATATCGTCTTTTTCTCGACTTTTACTTTCTTTGTGTGCAGCTTAGTGATGATAGTACTTGTTTTTTGGATTGTGTGTAGCAGAGAAAAACGTGTATAATTACACATATATCTATGTAATATTATATATTATATTCAACCTAAATAAATATTTTTCAAAGACGGTTTTTAACTCGTGTTTCGCTGCGAATCAAGGTTTGACGTTGATTTACGTTAAACGCAATTGTTTGTTAATGAAAAATGTTTTAACAACTGGTAAAACAAAGGGGATATTTACGTAAATTTTCACGGATCGCTTCCGCAGTGAAAGGATCAAATGCATGGACTGACCCAGGATTTTCAATAGGGAGTCGCATAAGAGAAATGATGTGCTAACTAAAGTTACACTGTAATAAATGAAAGTAGTAAAAAAAATTGATGGTTGCACATACCGATGTGATATTGATTGATATATACATGAGATGTTAAACGTGTTAGTCGACGTGATATACATGAGATGTTAAACGGATGAGTGGATGTGATATACATGATAGACGTTTAACGGGTTAGTCGAGGCGGTATTAATGTACATGAGATATTAAAGCGGTTAGACGATGTGGTATTGATGTACATGAGATATTAAAGCGGTTAGACGATGTGATATTGATATACATGAGACGTTAAACGAATGAGTCGATGTGATATACATGAGTGACGTTAATTTTTGTTAAACAAAGTCGTTCATTAAACAGGTGAGTTGATGAAAATTTGCATAAAAGGAGACGTTAACCGGGTTAGTCGAGGTGGTCTTGATACAAATGAGTGACGTTTAACGGGTGAGTCGCGGTGGTGTTGATATACATGTGTTGTTAAAGACTTAAAGCGGAGAGTCGAAGAGATATCGATGCACATGAGAGACGTTTAAAGGGTGAGTCAATGTGCTATTCATATACACGTATCGCTTAACGGGTGAGTCGATGTTATATACACGAGACGTTAAACGGGCAAGTTGAAGTGATATATATGACTTTCTCTAAACATTTATGATGTTTTACGTTAACTTATGTTAAACGAAGTTGTTCGTTATAGGGGCGAGTTGGTGAGATTTGCTTAACAAGACACGTTAAACAGGTGAGTCGAGGTGGTATTGATGTACATGAGACGCTAAACTTGTTAGTCGACGTGATATACATGAGAGGTTAAACGGATGAGTCAATGTGAAATACATGATAGATGATTGCAGTCTATTATACTATAGAATATATCATAAAAATATAATACTTTTAAAAGAGTAATTAAGAAGATTACCAAGTTACCCTTGATAAAATTCACTCTCAAAAATATATATAATATAATATAATATACGTATGTTTCACCGGGCAAGTATGATCACCCGGGTCGTTTCCCCAACGACTAGTGAAATTGAAACCACGTTTAGGTTCGGATTCTGATTTGAATGAAGCAAAGATATTCTGGATAAGCTATTACTACGAAATTAAGAAGCAACAAATAATGACAATTAAGCAAATAAACAAATTTTAAAACCTAAAAATGTAAACTAAATTTTCACTAAATGAAGAAAAAGTGAAGAAAATTATTAAAAATAAAAGCCCTAATTTTTATCTTTTTATAAAAGTTTAATTAAACTAATTAAAACTTAACCCTAATTATTAATTAAAACTATTTAACTTAATTAAAAACTTAACTAAGGACTAATGGTGCAAAAACCTAAGAAACTAATGGGGAAACTAACAAACTAACGGAGGGACTAACTGAAAAACAATTAAAATCGAAAAGTTACACTTTCTACCCTGAGAATCTATCCCGACAACAAACTAAGTCCAATAAGCATTCGAAATTTTAAAGAGCTTAAAATGAAAAACTCAAAGAAGCAAAGTTGAAAAGGAAGACAGGGGGAGCAAGATTAATAAAGGCTACTTGGGTTGAAACTCACAAATAAGCTCTCAAAGAGCTTATCTATAAGCTGTTACAGAAAGGAAGGCTTATCCCTTGGTTTTAGAAAATAAGCTATAGAAAACTCAAAACTAGATCAAAATGAAAAAGGAAAGAAGTTCTAAAGAGCTTATGATATGCTTAATCTATAAATGAAAAGAAATTAAAGCTTAAACTACTTTTATGCTACTGAAATTGATCATGAAATAAGCAAACTCAGGAAATAAGCAAAGTAACACAAAATCAAAGTAAGCTAAAAAGTTTAATAAGCTAAACTAGACTCTAAAACTTTGAAGACTTATTAAACTACTTATAAGCTATCTAGTTAAGCTGGAAAATCTAGACCATAAGCTGAATTAACAAACTTAAATCCTTAAGGACTCTAAGTACTGTTTTTTTGATTTTTCTATGACTTTTGACAGCTGAATTAAACTAAGGAAATAAGCTAGGAATTGAAAATTAAGACTTAAAATGTATTAAGCTATGTAAAAACTTAAATCTTACTGAATTTAATAAGCTAAATCCTAAAATTACTTATCTAAACTAAGCTATGAACACAGCAGTACTAACTTATGGTTAGTACTGCTAGTGTAAAAAGTTCAGCAGTACTTTCACTTGAAAGTACTGCTAGTGCAATTTTGACTTTTGAAAACTAAATAAGCAATGAAATAAGCTAGAAAATGACAACTAAAACTAAATTCTTAATAAGCTAAAGCTAAACTTAATCCAACTGAAATTAAAGCTAACAGTACTAACTTATGAAAGCAGTACTAACTTGGAAGTTAGTACTGGTAGTGTAAAGGCTCGGCAGTACTAACTGAGGTTAGTACTGCTAGTGTAATTTTGAGATTGCACTAAACCAAACACTACTTAACCATCATGACAGAGTTGAGAAAAGCTTTTAAAGAGAAATCTAATGAACAAATCCTAAATACCAGATAAAAACTAGCTTAAAACAAACTTAATAATCATGATTAAACAACTGAATAAGCTTTAATCTAAGATCTTCAAAGATCGTAACTAATTAAACTAATGTTTTTTGGATTTTTATGAGTTTTTATGACAGAAAATTGATAACTAAATATTCTATAACTACATACACAGCAAAAACAGATTGAAGACAAACACTAATAATTACTAAGAAGAGATATTTAAACACTAACAAGCAAAGAGAATAAGCAAATAAGCAAATCTAAACATAGCAAGCAATAACATCAATATTTAAAACTAGAATTTAAAGGTAAATGGAAGAGAAACTTACAAACTCCTCTAGCTAAACAAGAGGACCATAAGGGCATGCTACAAGCTCTCTAGCTTATGAATAAGCTAGGATATAAGTCCTTGGATCTCTTCCATGGTAAGAATTCCCCTTCCAAAAGCTTAGAGTACAATAACTCCCATAAAAATTTAACGGATTTTAAGTTTAGAATAAGGTACATACTGAATTCAAACACTCTAATTTCAGCTTATAGACTGAGAAAGCTTATGAGTAGCTTTGAGGAACAATATTAGCTAATAATGAGAGCTTAAAGGTTGAAAATAAGAAAGCTTAATAACAAATTAAACTGATTTCATTAATTGAAAACGAAATACATACTAGAAAAGGAAATTACATTTAAGAAAATTACGAATTTAAGCTAAAAATTAATAAAAACTAAAATTGACTACTAAAACCTAGATTAAAAAGAAAAATTCAAGACGCCTTGTGTGTGTGAGAATGAGGCCTATTTATAGGACTGAAAGAAGCTTCTAGGATCTATAGCTCTGCCCTCCAAACCTTCAATCTCTGCCATTCATTTCTTCAATCATTTGATCATCAATTGTGGCCGTTTGATCAAGATGTGTGTATCTAAGGATTGCCAGCGTGGCATTCTTTGATGTGACGTTTGTGTTAGTTTTGTGAGTAAATTAGCACAAAAACCCACATAAATTTGTGCTTCTTTCTTTGATTACGTGGCCTTTGAGCTTGGGCTAGGATAAGTATCCCCTTGATTAGACTAATTTGACCCTTCATTTGTGCTTGCGCTTCCTTGAATTGACCAACGCACCCTTTAATTTTGATTTGCCCCTTGTTTTACCATGGCAGTGAAAATGGGAGAGACGATGAATAGTAAAAGGGATTCCCGCTCCTTTTTTACAAGTGACGTCTAACGAGTGAGTCGAGGTGGTGTTGATACACATGAGACGTTAAACGGGTTAGTAGAAGTGATATATGACTTCCTTTGTACATTTTTGAGGTTTTACGTTAACTTTTGTTAAACAGAGTCGGTCGTTAAATGGGTGAGTCGATGAGAATTTGCTTAACAAGAGACGTTAAATGGGTTAGTCGAGGCGGTATTGATATACATGTGACGTTAAATGGATGAGTCAATATGATATTGATATACATAGATGTTAAAGCGGTTAGACGATGTTATATTGATGCACATGAGAGACATTTAAAGGGTGAGTCGATGTGACTTATATTATATTAATCTGAATGAGTACGCTCGATATACACGAGTGACGTCTAACAGGTGAGTCGAGGTGGTGTTGATATACTTGAGACGTTAAACGTGTTAGTAGAAGTGATATATGACTTCCTTTGTATATTTTCGAGGTTTTACGTTAAGTTTTGTTAAACAGAGTCGATCGTTAAATAGGTGAGTGGATGAGAATTTTGCTTAACAAGACACGTTAAATGGGTGAGTCGAGGTGGTATTGATGTACATGAGACGCTAAACATGTTAGTCAATGTAATATACATGAAAGGTTAAACGGATGAGTCGATGTGATATACATGATAGACGTTTAACGGGTGAGTCGAGGCGGTATTTATGTACATGAGATATTAAAGCGGTTAGACGATGTGATATTGATATACACGAGACTTTAAACGAATGACTTAATGCGATATACATGAGTAACGTATAACGGGTGAGTCGAGGTGGTGTTGATATACATTTGATGTTAAAGAGGTTAGACGATGTGATATTGATTGATATATACAAGAGACGTTAAACGAATGAGTACGCGCGTGTCACACCCCGACAATGGTGAAAACTCAGGAATGCAACATAATGATAAATCATAACACAATATACAATATAAAGAATACTACAATGCATAAACATCAAGTGTTTCAAAGACCGTCCACCTCAAACAATCTCGAGTGATGTCCAAAATCATAACTAAATCCAAAATCTCTTACAAAATTCAAATGCCTACAGAGGGGTCCAAATCCAATCTTAAACTAAAACTTCAAAGTAAAAATTGCCAAACAATTAAACAAGCAAGGCTTCACACGAAAAATCCACACTGGATACTCCTAAGCCTGCTATCACATAACACCAACTATTCATCTTTCACTTCACCTGAAAATGATACTCGAAAACGTCAACAATATTATTGGTGAACTTGTAGGTTTGACTTTAAACACAAAAGCTATGACAATATCTCAAAACAGGGGACAAAAGTGCAATATGACAATGAATATATGAGAAGTACCCATGACTTAGCATCCTCTCTAATCATGTAAAACTCGACCTAGCTTACCCGCAAGTCGAACCATCCTAGCATTATCGCTATTCTGGTAGCAAATATGTTACTTACGTACCTAAAGAGCCAACCAGCTAGAGCGCTAGATTAGGGCAGGACCTCACACATACTAGGATAGGCGTACCCAGCCGATCCAATAACCAACCAATTACTAGGATAGGCGTATCCCTCCGATCCAAAATAATCATGCAACATATAATATTCACATAGTAGTCATAAGCACATATCTTGTCCCAAAAGCAAAAACACATTTCGCACAGTCAAATTTTAAAATAGTTCAAAACACATTTGAGTATCATTTCCCCCAACGGAAAAATAATAGAAAAATGAGGCTACGAGAACTCACCTCAAGCAAGTCTTAAGCAACCAAATCTTAATTACACAAGCAAATGCAATGACGTTCGTACACGACCTAGTCCAGTTAATGTCCCATTAATTTATTTATTTCCAAAACAGTCTTCACGTTTGATGCATAGAGGCTAGATGCGTTGTACAATTACCCATAATAATCTAGTGGTGTGATGGTTGACGTCTCATCCCAAAATATCTTATCAATTCGATATCTCAACGATACATACTTATACCATTTAAAGAAAATAGATAAGTAATATAAGGAACTATTTATAATAAATAATTATAAATATATCTCGAATAGTCCATTCGGTACCTTTAGTTCCTAATAAAATAATCATAATATGGTTGAAAATGAAACGTTTACTCATAATAAGCATATTAGAGAAGTTTTGAGAAAAAAAATATTTTTCGTCTTTTAGTGAATTTATTAAAATATTAAAATAATAAAATAATATTTTATTGTTTAAATCCAAAAATCAGGTTCTTAAGTAAAACTTTCTAAGTATAAACTTTTTACGGAATTTCGACATGACCCGTACGTTTATATAACGTTTTCCAAGGTTTCAAACCTTAATTTCAACACTTTTCACCATTTCGACACTTTTTCGACAAAATCTCAATCTTTAACGTTTACTAAAACATTTTTCCCAAAATAACGTTCAATATCACTTCGTAAATACATTTCACTTTCAAAATTTCTTCAAAAACTCTTAAAACGATTAAATATCGCTTATTGGGCTTTAAGGCCCAACAAGGGTCCAATAAGGTATTTATACGTCCAAAATACGATCCAAGCTCAAAACTAAGGTCTATTTATATACATAAGCTCATACTAATAAGTAGAAAATAACTCGGACCACATTAAGCCAACAAATAAGCCACGGCTTATTTATGCTTATTGGGTCGTGAGCCCAAGAGCTCCAAAATCAAGTCCGTAAGCTTAAAAATAAGCTAGTACGCTACATATAGTATTTGGTTACTATCATAAGCTATAAAAATAGTCCACGAACATACGCCATACTACTAAAATAATCAAAATCACTTCCTTTGTGATTTTAATATAAGACGTGAGCATATAAGCTCAAAATAAGCCATAAAGTGCTTAAAAATAAGCCCAGATAATCTATACAAGCTAATATCCTTAATAAGCTATCTAGCAATATATGTTATACAACCATCACGACCACAACATCAAAACTACAAAAGCCTCTTTGTTTCTTTTTATGTTCGACGCAACCAAACGCACCCTTTTATCCATTTCATTTCCAAAAATCGATTACGACACTCAACTTGTACAACTAACATCTATGCATCAATATAAAGCCAAAAGGACAAACGAAATTTAAATTTAGAAACATAAAAGAAAATCTTCAAAAATGTATTTTTTTGACACGAACCGGACAACCCAAACGTTGTTTAAATGAATACCAAAATACTTGTATCAACCCGGAATATCACGTTCTTGATCAAAGTTAGAAAATCTATAGTGGTTTGTGGTGGTTGGTGGCCGACGAACACACGCACACACACATAAGTGTGTGTTTTAATTTTTTGAAAATAAAAAATAATTATGAGAAATGGGGAATGGAAAGAATCTTATGTACATTTTTAGGACAAGATTAGCTAAAAGTAAGCCACCATGTCTCCCTCCCCTTATCTATAACCGGTTGAGATCCTATGGGGTCTCTAGGGTCTTTCTTTTCATGTCGGGATCACTTAAAAGCTCGTAAAACTCAACCGTAAAATACTCTCCAAATTACTTAGCATTTTTATTCTCTTAAAAATACTTTTCCATTTTACCTAGAGATTTACTCGATTTATTTTACTTTAAAACCCTTCAAAACTCATTTGGTCATTAACGGACGTGTCGGGATTTATTTCTTTTGGCATTTTCTCAAATTCACGTGGTCAACCACCCGAAGTGCAAATAACACAATAATAACCTCTTAAAAGGGGATATTATTCACAATAGACCATAAATTACCATAATCTCAACAAAATCGCCACCGTCAACATGGTATAAAATCTGAATAATTGACAAACGTCAAATAGTCAAAGGGACTATAAAGAATTTATTAAGAACACAAAAGGGGCAAAGGTTACATTCTACCCCCTTTAAAAGAATTTTGTCACCGAATTCTGGCTACTAACATCACTAAAACAATACTGGTATTAATTCATCTGATCTTTCACGTTCCCACTGAATTTCTAGGACCACGTTTCGAATTCCACCAAATCTTGACGATGGCAATCCTACTACGCTTCAGCTTCTTAAACTCTCTTTCTAAAATTTCCACAGGCTCTTCTACAAAATTTAACTTGGCATCAATTTGGATCTCATCCAAGGGCACTTGCAGTGTTGGTTCAGCCAAACACTTCTTAAGGTTCGACATGTGGAACGTGTCATGAACACCATCTAACTCCTCAGGCAAATCTAACTTGTAGGCTACGGGGCCTACTTTCTTAACTAATTCTCCAAAAGGTGTCCAACAAAATCTAGGTGTAGTTTCCTTCTTCGCCAAAAGCTCACACACCTTTCAAGGTGACTCTTTGAGCAAAATTAGTCACATACACTAAACTCTAGAGGCTTCCTCTTCTTATCAGCATAACTTTTCTGACGATCACGCGTAGCCTTAAGTCTATCCTTAATCTGCGAGATATTCTCAGTAGTCTCTTGCACTAACTCAGATGCTATCAACTGACCTTCTCCAACCTCAGCCCACATAATTGGCAAACGACACTTTCATACCCATAAATGCCTAAACGGAGCAATATGATGGATCAATTAAAGTACATTTATAGCATCATTTATCCATGTTATTAACCAATTTAGAATAGTTATTGCAAAAAATTGTTACTATTCATTTTACTTTGAGATTGCAGTTAATTAGAGAAGATAGAAAAAGGATCGCATTCTGGAGATTAAACAAAGATATTTTGAAGATTACTATTCTGAAGACCAATATGCCGTATCCATCAAGAAGATACGACGTATCCGTGCCTGCACTCACCAAAAACCACAGAGAATAAAGCTTAATACGCCGTATCCAGAGAGACTCAATACGCCGTATTCAAGATATGGAATGAATATAATATTCTGGAAGATATCAAGCGTGGTCCCTACTTAAGACATCCCTATTCGCCGTATCCAACTCTTGGTTAAGCCGTATCGAACGACTTCAGAACTTATAAATACAAAACTCAAATTCAAGTTGTAGTGTGTACATCATATTCTCGATACCTAAACCATAAAAGTTGATTTTCAGAAGAGAAAAAAAGCAGAAGAGGTCGAGCAACGTTATCAATTCCATAGGAGACAACGTGTAATTCGGTATACTTTAGTAATCGTTCATTTTTTGGTATCATTCGTTAACTTGGTTAGTTTACCTTGGCTATATAATTACTCTTGTATTTATTATGACGTTTGAAGGCTAATACCTTCAGGTATTAGCCATTATTATGAAGATCTGAATGTTTGGTATATGTTTATCTCGATTTCTTGATTTATCGTTGTATGCTTGTTTATGTTTATCAATTTATACTTGTTTACGCGCTTTTGTATGCGACCTATCATTCAACTGGATCTAGTGATACGGACCAAGTAGATCTAGAGTCTGGGATAGCTCTCCATATAGTAATTCATACATCTAGAATAATAGTTACACAAATATTGTCCGTCTAAGTCTGTGTCTAGGATACGCTTCGGCTTAACTAGTTAATTGGATATTACCGATGGTTTATTGATCGTGTTGACTAGCAGGTGACCTAGATAATTCAACAAGTAATGTTCTGATTCCATTGGATAGTTGGACAAGTGGACTACTAGTGTATAAATTGCCATTAAGCGGTAAGTGGGTAAAGTCTCTATGAGCTAGGGTTTAACAAGATCACCATTGCTTTAATCCCTAAGATAGATTATAATCAGCAAATAAGGATGCTTTATGCGGATGCTTTAATTGTGACAGAATTAATGTGTCTAGGTCTTAGGATGATGTAACGCCTAAGTCTTAAGAATGATATTGCACACCTCGAGAGAAGAAAGCATTGCACTTAATAAACAAACCAACTTTCTAATCGGATTAATAATGGTTAATACAGTTTTCTTATATTTGGCTCGACCGCTCTTTTATCTTTTGTTAATTAGCTCGCGTGGGTTAAAGTGCCTTGAATTGATTGTAGTCACCAACCAAACCGTGCCAGTCTCTCAGGCTGAAAACCCCCTTTTCCCGTTAGAATTAGGAACTAGGACTGACATAGGTTTAGAATAGAGTAGAATTAACATAGATTAGATAACCAATATATTAATTAAATTGATAGATTTAACCTCGCTTCAAGTGTTCGACACCCTACTTACCATGAAACTACTACCGATCGGGTACACTGCCCGTTAAAGTGTTGTTTTTGGTTTAGTCGGCAAAATATAAATTTAAAACTTGAATCAATAAAATATACACCACAACGACACATCAAGTTTTTGCGCGTTGCCAGGGAATGGAAAAAAATCTTGATTTTTATTTGATATTTTGGTTTTTAACATTAGATTAGATCTAACCCTTAGGATTAGTGTAATTTAGATTAGTGTATATTCTTGTATATTCTGTAATATTTGTATATTTGTCTTTAATTGTTTGCTTGTATATATTTGTGTTTAATTGTTTGCGTATTTAATTGTTTTTCTTAATACACTGTTCTGGTCGATAGCTGAATACGGCGTATCCACTTCCATCGGATACGGCGTATCCAGTTCTCTGTCCAATACAGCGTATTCACTCAAACTGATTAATTCGGCGTATCCACTTCCATTGGATACGGCGTATCGATTATCTGGAACAGAAGCTAAAATCTTGGTTTCCTATTTGATTTTTCATGCTAAATTCTTTTATCTTTCTTTAGAGCAAATCCTACTGATTGTTTATCCCTTATTTCAGGTAGTGCATGACAAGAAGTTATACGAACGAACTATTTACACCTTACGAAGAACCTGAAGGAGAATTTCGATCATCAAGGAGACACTTCAATGACTCTAAGGTCTTGACGGAATTGAGATCCGCTTGGATTTGATTTACTTTCTGACCAAGATATACGCAGAGGAGATAGAAGCGGAAGCAATGGCCGAAACCATAGAGTAATACATGAGCAAGACCCGAACGGACTATGGATCAGGAGTTGCTAGGCCTAAGATTAAGGAAAAGGATAGTTTTAAACTGAAAGGCCAATTTCTTAAGGAGCTTTGAGAAAACACGTTTAGCGGTTCGGATAATGAGGACGCAATTGAACACATTGAGAAAGTTCTCGAAATCGTTAACTTATTCCATGTTCCTAACATCACTGTGGATCAATATTGCTTCCGAGTCTTCACTATATCCATTAAATAGGAAGCCGAAGTCGATAGTTAAGATCGAATCAACTAGTTCAATCAAAACTTGGGAAGATCTTAAAACTAAGTTTTTGAACAAATATTGCCCACCTGGTCGAACTGCAAAGAAAATGGAGGAAATCAACAACTTTCAGCAAGAGCCGGATGAAACCCTTTATCAAGCATGGAATGCTTTAAAGAACTCTTAATGAAGTGTCCTCAACACTATTTGACTAAGATGCAGGAGGTAATTTTGTTCTACAATGGGTTGGATATTCCACACGAACAAATTCTTGACTCATGATGGTGCATACCATCGAAGACTGCTGCTGATGCTAAAGTAGCCATCCAAGAAATGGCAGAATACTCTCAAAAATGGCATAATGGAACATCTAGAGGAAGAAGTACTGAGACTTCTGATGGACTGGCTGCTATACAAGCACAATTGAACAATCTAGGAAGAGAGATCAAGAAGGTGAATGAAAACGTTTATGCTGATCAAGTAGGATGTTAACAATGCAAAGGACCTCCATTACACCAAATATTGGCCACTAAAAGAAGAAGGAAAAATTCTCAAATAAGCTTACTACACGCAATTTGGTGGACCTTTTCAAGGAGGGGGAGATAGAGCAACAGCTTGGGGTACTATCAAAGGAAAAACACCAAATCCTTGTACCAAGAACGAAGGCATATCTATGGAAGATTCCCTAGCAAATTATGAGTGAATCATCAAAGAGACTTGATGAAAATTTCCCATTTTATCTAAGAATACGAGCTTCGACAGATGCTTGACTTAAGGAACCAAGAGAGCATCGATAAAAACTTTAGAGATCAATTCAGGCAAATGAGCAGGTACTACAGGAAGAGGATTTGGGAAAGCCTAAAAGCTCAACTGAAACAAACCCGAGAGATCAAGTCAATGTCGATTTTCTACTACTATTAAAGTTTGAGTCACACACGAATACTCCGATTAGATCTCCCCAATACGCCGTTATCCGTGGGAAGCGATCAGTACTCGCTGGTGTACAAGTCAAGACAAAGCGGTTCCTTTTCCAAGTAGTTTTGTAATCATTATTGTGAAGATGAAGTAGTGGGGATCTATGGGACCTAAATTACGGAAGCTTATGGAGCTTAACATAGCAATCACATCCATTACATCAAAAGGAAATAGATATGGATGTTTTCACTTTACTGTCTTTTTTATTATGTTTGCTTTCATTATGCCTGTTGACATTATCTGAGTAGCGTTAGTGTAATGCCTCTCTTGACCTACCTTAACTTAGGATTAGGTGAATTAGCTCACACTAGGTTGACAGTTGAATTGGCAGATAGGACTGTGAATTCTATCCAAAAAAAATAAATATAAGAAATGAGTTGAAAACGTCTCTAGTAGATATTGGTTATTTACCTCCCATTGCATTTATAATTCTTGATATGCCCGAGGATATCAAAGTGCCCTTGATCCTCAGAAGACCATTTTTGTCTACCGCCCGGTCTAAGATTGATGTTTACAAAAGAAAGATTACTTTAAGGGTTGGGGAAGAAAAGATTATTTTCAAAAGTGTTAAACCTGCTAGTAGTTTAATTATGTGGGTCTATTTGCTTAAGTTTGAGAGATAGATTGTGAGACTTGATTTAGAACGCATTGGCTTTGGGTGAGATCTATGGTGTTAAATCGATCATTAGTCACTTGCTTGGATGATTTTACATTGAATTTAATTGTTCTAATTGATCCAAGTGACGCTTAGGAGATATATAAAAGTGGTTGATTTGTTGCCTACCATTGAGGAGGGAGGTTATTGTGGAATTTATGAACTAGGATGAAGGATCGTGATCTCTGGGAATTGATGGATTACCCTAGTTTATTGGACGATGATAAGAAGAATCATATTAGATTGTGCTCACAACTTAATGTTTTCTTGCATGATAGGATTTGAATTCACTTACGCTAACTTTTTCCCATTATTGTATGTCAATGTGATGTCCAAAAAGTTTTATAACTCTATAATGAAAGATAAGATGGTGTACAAAGGGAATAATGTTGTAGGAGCCGTAATGAATGTGCCTATTTTGTTGGAAACTTTTTCGTTGTGACTTGACTGGCAGTTTTAGAAAATATGGATGCTTATCGTGATGAAGGAATGGGCGATGTTATTGTTGGCGAACCGTTCTTAAGAGAAGTTAGAATTAAAGCAAAACGGTTCAACAGATAATTACCCTTTACAAAAATGATGATGAAGCAACTTTCCAAATGGTGCGATCATATCCGAGGTTTAAAAACAACTAATGATAAATGCAACAAGATGCACCATTATGAAGGCAACGTAAAAAGATGAGATGATGGAATTTCGCATGCATACCAAAAAGCTTATGGGGTTCTAATGGATTTTTGAATCTAGACCCGAATACATTCGAATAGGTGAAGAAGGAAGAATGGTCACACGCTGCATATTAGCGTGCATGAGATGGTATAAGAAGAGTAGCTGAAGACAAGTCTAAATTTAAATACTTTGCATGTAAACAAAAGTGCTCCGGAGAGGGAAACCAGAAATTGTTATTTAATTTTGTTATCGAGTCTGTCTTCCCAGACATCAATACGGCGTATCCGCTCCATACCATACGGCGTATTGATTGTCTGGACGTTATTAGTCTTTATTTTTATTGAACTTTAAAAACATTATTGTCAGATTTTGATTATGGCGTATTCATTCATCTGATACGCCGTATCCACCAGACTGACCCGTAATTATTTTGTTTAGTTTAGTTTAAATTAACCGTAGGTACCAAGATAGGAATACACATGTTCTTCCTATATTTTCTACAGGACCTCGTGAAAGAAATATCGATGAATATTGGTGGAGAATTTAAATATCTAGAGATCTTGAAGTGTTGGAGTCTTGAAACTTCAAGGCGGCTGTTCAACACAATCTTGCTCATAAACGCAACTTGGAGAATCTACCGAGCAAATATCAGGGGAGTTTCTCATTCTAATTCTTTTTAAATTCCCGTATTTAATGTTTTATATATACAACGAGGACGTTGTATAATTCAAGTGGGGGGATGGAATTAGAATGTTTACTTGTCCTATTTTTCACACTAAAATGCTTAAATTATGCTCAAATTTAAAAAAATTCAAGCATACTTTTGTGAAATTACATGTTACATAACCCGCACACAATAACCCTTGTTAGATATTGTGAGGATTTAGCCTTTCTGTTTCTAAATGTTTACCCAAATTCCACAAAATATGAGTGTGCCGGTGATGTTGTAGACTTTAAAACTTGGCTTGGTATATCACTCGAGACCGCAATGATAAGTACTATGGATTTAGATGGAGTAACTTGTTTAAATTGGTAAATTTTAGGATTACACCCAAATTGCCTTTACATGTTGCTTAAAAATTAACGTATACACCGTTTTAGTTAACTCCCGTTTAACCTTTTTCCACTCTCATCTTTAGAGTGATGATCCACTAGAACAACCTGTTAGAGCCAATCCTTTAGGAATTTACACCAACTCTTTGTTTTGTTACACCCATAAACTAACATACCCTATTTGGTTATGTTTATCTACAGTTGCTAGTTGCTTAAAGTGTAAAGTTTGTATTTCCTGAGTCTTGTGTCATTTTCTATCTTTGGTGCGGTTGGAAATTTGCACATTGCAAATGGGAATGTATATTAGTAGTCAAAGCTCAGGTGTTTTTCTACATCAATATTAATGGTGAGTTCAAAGAACAAAGAACTACCGATGGAATTATCCGGAAATTATGTCGTGATAGTAGGTGTAACATAACCGTGATTTATAGAATAGTTAGGCAAAAAAAAATCGAAAAAATGATGAGTAAAATGCGAACAAAAAAAAGTGAAGAAAGTTTGATGATAATCGTTCGCAGATGCAATTACCGAAGGAATTACACGAAGGATTCGATTATTCGTTGATGTCTAAAAATTCAACGATGTAGGTACAAAAGAGGAGATATCGCCTTTTGCCTTGTAGAAGTCCTGCTAAAGTTCTGGGATGATTGGAAGTTGGACCGTTACGGAACGCCAACTTAGGTTGTTGTTTTTGGATCAAGGACGTTGTAAATAGTTTGTGTCTTTATCATGGTATCGATCCGAAAATAGTGTCTATAAACGTGTCATCTTATAAGTCTTAAATCTATTTGTTTTCTTGATTTTTATTTAATAAACAATTTACTTCCCTGCTCATCCTAATGATTAGCAGTTGGTTTTACGCGTATGAGGATGTGGACGAGCGTGTATGGTCTTATTTGTCGTCGGCCATCGTTGCATGTCTCAAGCTGCTTTGTTAGGTTTATGAATTTTGGTGGAAGTTAGAAGACTTTCTACCCTATATCATCTTCATCTAACGTTGGTTAATTAGATGGGATGCGATCGAACACACATGTCTATTCGTCATTCCGGTCATGTATGGGTGCTTCAGCTACCTTGTTGGTGTTGGCATTTGGTGATCAATAATTATAGAATGATCAACCGTAAACCTTTCCATACAAAAACTCATATTTACCTTTATAAACTTGTTACTCCTTAGCTTTAGCGGTGGAGATGTGTATCCTTGCCAAGCTTAAGATAGAATACTCGTCACAACCGAACAATTGAGCGAATTAGTTACATGTTACCACATAGATTAGTTGAGTGATTTGAGTGTTTTCATCTTCCTATTTCGTGAGGTGTTGGTTGTGTACTTGTATTGATCAATAAGTGCTTTAACGGAAGATTTTCATTAGGGTACATTTTTTATAAAACTTCTAAAGGCTACTTGAGGACAAGTAGGATTCAAGTGGGGGGATATTTGATGATATCAAATAACATACATTTTATAGCATCATTTATCCCATGTTATTAACCCATTTTGAATAGTTATTGCAAAGAATTATTCCTTAATCGTTTATATTTGAGAATTGCAGTAATTATGGAGTAATGGTGAAAAATAGCAAAAGGGGCATTCTGGAGCTTAAACGAAGATATATTAAAGGATTACTATTCCTAAAGACAATACGCCGAATCCATCAAGAAGATACGGCATATTCGTGCCTGCACACACCAAAGACCACAAAGAATAAAGCTCAATACGTCGTATCCAAAGAGACTCAATACGCCGTATTCAAGATATGGAATGAATATAATATTCTGGAAGATATCAAGCATGGTCCCTACTCTAAGAAATCCCCAATACGCCGTATCCAACTCCTTGGATACGCCGTATCGAACCGACTTCCAGACCCTATAAATACAAAACTCAAAAATGAGTTTTAAGTGTGCTAAATCATATTCTCGATACCTAAACCATAAAAGTTGATTTTCAGAAGAGAAAAAGAGCAGAAGAGGTCAAGCAACGTTATCAATTCCATAGGAGACAACGTGTAATTCCATATACTTTAGTAATCGTTCAGTTTTTGGTATCATTCGTTAATCAGGTAGTGTACTTGGCTAAATAATTACTCTGTATTTATTATGACGTTTGAAGGCTAATACCTTCGGGTATTAGCCATTATTATAAAGATCTGAATGTTTGGTATTTGTTTTTTCCATTAACCTAGAGTATTTACATGATATATTTACACTTTAAACTC
Organism: Tanacetum coccineum; assembly: GCA_026074375.1. Taxonomy (NCBI): domain Eukaryota; kingdom Viridiplantae; phylum Streptophyta; class Magnoliopsida; order Asterales; family Asteraceae; genus Tanacetum; species Tanacetum coccineum. The sequence goes on from BQNB010076852.1 coordinate 26,571, forward strand.
TTCAAAACTCATTTGGACATTAACGGACGTGTCGGGACTCATTTTTCGGCATTTCTAAAAATTCACGGGTCAACCACCCGGAATGCAAATAACACAGTAATAACCTCTAAAAAGGACTATTATTCACAATAAACCATAAATTACCACAATTCTCAACAAAATCACCACCGTCAACACTATACAAAATCTGAATAAACTAACAAATGTCAAATAGTCAAAGAACTAAAAATGAAATATTCAGAACACAAAAGGGGCAAAGGTTACATTCTACCCTCCTTAAAAGAATTTCGACCCCGAAATTCAGCTACTAACATCACTAAACAAATGCGGGTACTTCAATTTCATCTGATCTTTACGTTCTTACGTGAATTCAGGACCACGTTTCGAATTCCACCGAATCATGACGATGGAAATTTTACTCCGCTTCAACTTCTTAAACTCTCTTTCCAAAATTTCTATAGGCTATTCCACAAAATTTAACTTGTCATCAACATCGATCTCATCCAGAGGCACTTGTAGTGTTGCATCAGCCAAACACTTCTTAAGGTTCGACACGTGGAACGTGTTATGAACACCAGCTAATTCCTCAGGCAAATATAACCTGTAGGCTACGGGGATTACTTTTTCAATAATCTCAAAAGGTCCAACAAATCTAGGTGCTAGTTTCCCTTTCTTCCCAAAGCGTACCACACCTTTCCAAGGTGACATTTTGAGCAAAACATAGTCACCTACACTAAACTCTAGAGGCTTCCTCCTCTTATCAGCATAACTTTTCCGACGATCACGCGCAGCCTTAAGTCTATCCTTAATCAACGAGATCTTCTCAGTAGTCTCTTGCACTAACTCAGGTCCTATCAACTAACCTTCTCCAACCTCGGCCCACATAATTGGCGAATGACACTTTCTACCATACAATGCCTCAAACGGAGCACATCTCACACTAGAATGGTAACTATTGTTATACGAAAACTCAACCAATAGAAGATGAACATCCCAACTTCCTCTGAAGTCCAAGATGCACGCTCTAAGCATGTCTTCCAATTTCTGAATAGTACGCTCACTCTGACCATCGGTCTAAGGGTGACAAGCTGTACTCATGTCTAAACGAGTTCCTAATGCCTCTTGCATTGACTGCCAAAACCTTGATGTGAAACGACTATCATGATCCGATATGATCGAGATTGGTACACCATGTCTAGCAACTATCTCATTCAAATACAATCTAGCCAATCTATCTATCTTATAATCCTCACGCATAGGTAGAAAATAAGCAGACTTAGTCAACCGGTCTACAATGACCCAGATTGTGTCATGCCCACTATTAGTCCTAGGCAACTTAGTCACAAAATCCATAGTTATTCCTTCCCACTTCCATAAGGGAATCTCAGGTTGCTGGAGCAGGCCGAGGGCCTTTGATGCTCATCCTTAACCTTCAAACAAGTCAAACACTTACTAACATACTCAGCTATGTCCTTCTTTATACCCGACCACCAATACCTATCTCTAAGGTCATAATACATCTTATCAGCTCCTGGGTATACAGAGTACTTCAACTTATAGGCTTTATCCATTATTAGGGTTCTCACATCACCCATATTTGATCCAGGTAGTACAAAGTCCCATCACTTCTATGTTCTATCATCTTATCCAAACCTTTTTGCAATCCTGCAACCTTGTCCACAGCCTCCTTCGGAGCCGCCAGTATCCTATCCTTGATACTCGATTGAAGGGTCATTGTAACACCCCCAAAAATGTGTCGCAGTGGGAATGTGTCTGGGGGCGTTACTTCATAATACACAGCGCTAGATACAAGAGAACGACCTCTAAATGTGTCGTTTGAAAAGTAATCTCGTTGATTTCTTTGAAATTGATATAACATTTATCCCATTATTGGATCACACTGAAAAGCTTGAAGGTATAGACTCCAATGCACATCATAAAGCCAAGCATCTAATTTACCTGAGAAAAACATGTTTAAAAAGTGTCAACATTAAAGTTGGTGAGTTCATAGATTTGTTTAAGTATAAACGTTGAACCAAGGTTCTGTAAAGTGTGTATGACCATTTAAATCCTTAAATGTCCTTCCAAAATGTATGTATGATTTTTAGAAATCAAATAGTTGTAAAGTATGCATGACCATTTCAATCCCCAAATAGTCACAAAAATGTACGTATGAACGTTGTACCGCAATTGTTCAAAGCATGTATGATATTTATAGATATACCACCAAAATGTTTCAAGTATGTATTGCCACTTTATTCAAGGCACAGTAAATATCCATGTGAGTATAAAACCATGATTACAATTACTCTAAGTTCATGAAACTGCGACGTAGACTTGTATGTATGCCACTTTATTCAAGGCACAGTAAGAGTGTACCCATCGTAGGTGTTCCCTCCAAGAACACCCGGGCATTAATGAAAATAATATGTACCCATCATAGGTGTCCCCTCCAAGAACACCCGGGCATTTATGAAAATATTCATGTGTATGTAATTGTTGGCCCTGAAGACTCAACCAATCGTATTCCGACATGTTATAACGTTCGTTTGCCCAGTGATAGCTAATCACCCGAACGGGGATTGTCAATCCCGAATAGATCTATTTTATAACATTCGCGTGGACAACATGCTATAACGTTCGTTTGCCCAGTGATAGCTAATCACCCGAACGGGGATTCACACCCGAATAGATCTATTTCATAACATTCGCGCTCACCCTCCAAGTGATTTACAGTTCATGAAGCTGTGACGTAGACTTGTATGTACCCATCACAGGTGTCCCCTCCAAGAACACCCGGGCATTTATTTAAGGAATATGTACTCCCGTTACCGGTGTCCCCTCCAAGAACACCCGGGCGGTAATGTAAAGAATATGTACACCCGTTACCGGTGTCCCCTCCAAGAACACCCAGGCAGTAATGTTGTTGTTATCAGTTCAATCCGCTTAAACTAATCCGAAATTATTTCAAAAGTAAAGTATGCATTCATGTCCAAAAATAAAGTCAAGTAATGTATCCCATGCGAGCTATATAAATGAGTATGTAAACCAATTTGTAATCAACCATGTAAATGCATTTGCAAACAAGCATGTTCTCACCCTAAAAGTATATGTAAAACAAGTAAAACATAGGGCTATAAACTCACGTTGATGTTGTAGAACGATTTGCAGAACTGCACATATTAAGCACAACATAAAAAGAAAACCAGAACGACTCTATCAAGAAGTTGCAGCTTAACTCAACTGCTAAGTCCCACTAACCTAGGATAATGAATTTGGGTTTGCCGATGGATAGTCACCTCAACGCGACACGTTGAGAAAAGATTTAGATTTCAAGTTGTAGTAGTTTGGTGGTTGGTTAAATAAAATAAATCGAAAGTAATCGAGACGAACAATCCAAGGATTAATATGAAGTGTATAATAATTTGCAAGTATTATATAAGAAGTGCGAGTAAATAATTAAACCAAACAGTTTGACATGCTTTCGGAAATCACCACTTAATTAAATAAAAGTTCTTGTATAACAGTAAACACATGTTTTAAAGTCTTTACTTTGTCCATTAATTATTTTATAATTTAGTATTCGTTTCCTCGACGGGTCTTAGTTAAACTAGTTGTCTCATTTACAAAAGTGTAATTCTCGTTCGTTTATCTGGTTATTGTATAATTACAAATTAACAATCTTAAGACTATATAACTTCGTCTTTTATCGGTTTTTCTAAAATAATAAAAATTATAATAAAATTTATTAAGTATATAACTTTTTATAATTTCGGCATGAACTATTCGTTATACCACGTTTCCCATTTTCGCAAAACTCAACGTTTTCTCTTAGTCAATATATGTTGCAATTATTCTCGTTCCAATATTTCAAACACCCGCGTGTTTTAGATATAATATGTATATATGTTATTATATCTAAACTAAACAAAATGAATAATATCATATTTATTTAACCATTTTAAACCACCAATATATATCCGGTTTTATATTTATAAATCTCGATATATTTTATCAGTCAATTTATGTAAACCAAACACGCCCTAAAGGTTTTCCTGCTCACCCAAACACCGTCTTACGGTTTAACTGCTAACCCAAACGCTCCTACTGCTGTTAAACCCAAACCCAAATGCACCCGTTTGGCTGTTTCGCAGCCAACCAAACGCACCCTTGTGCGGTTTATGAAAACCAAACGCACCTTTGGCTGTTAACAGCCAACCAAACGCACCCTATGTCATTTCTATCAAAACCAAACGCACCCTTGTTGTATTTCTGTTAAGCTAAACGCACCCTAGTCGTTATAATCAAAACCAAACGCACCCATGTGTTGTTATACGTTAAACCAAACGCACCCTACTCGTTTTAGAACTAAATCAAACGCACCCTTGGTGCTAATATAACAACCAAACGGACCCCTCTTGGGTCGTGACTACAACCCAACGCACCCTTGGTGCTATGA
>BQNB010076853.1:5634-31029 GCA_026074375.1 Tanacetum coccineum
TAAATTGTTCATATTGTTGAACAAGAAGATCTATTTTGTTAGCTTTGACTTGATTATTACCTTGATGAGTGATTAACAAAGTATCCCAAATTTCTTTTGCGGTTTGACACATAAAAATTCTTTCATATTCTTTACGTGGTAAAGCATTATAAATTACCATTTTAGCTTCATTATTTTTAGCAAGTTTCTTTTTAAGATCATCGTTTTGTTTATGAAAAGGTACAATTTCATCCTTTTTAGTTTCGGGATTATTTTGAATAGGAGGAAAATCACCATCGGTAATAACATGCCAAAGATCTAGATCTTTTGACTTCACATAAGTTTCGAATCTATTTTTCCAATAAATAAATCCATCACTTTCAAATAGTGGTGGTCTTTGCATAGATTGCCCTTCTAAATATTTTTCCGATTCCATAGATCGATTCAAGTTTTAAAATACAATTTATTTTAAAAATCTTGTTTGACGTGGCTCTTGATACCAATTGTGGAAAACTAGAAGGGGGGTTGAATAGTTTACCGCTTTTTAATTTAATGTTTATGTTTGTTTATAAAAACTTAGATTCGACTTTTTGTGAATTCAATACTTGCACAATATGAATAATATAAATAAGTAAGAACAAATAAAGAAATAAGAGATAAGAGTTAGAAAGATCAAACCACAACACAAGGATTTATAGTGGTTCGGTTACGAAGCACCTCTTCGCCCTACTCCACTCCTCGAGCACCTAACTCGAGAGTTTTCTTCACTATGTCAACAAACTCCCTTATGGTGGAGAAAACCGTACACAACTTTTGCTTATATCAATTTCTGACACTAAGCTAGATGTCGAGTTCTAATCTTAGCTAGAACCAATCTATCACGACTTCACAACTTCTTTACTACTTTCACGACTTCACAACACAACTTCACAACTACACAACTTCTTCACGCCTTAGTATTCTTCACCACACTACTTCACTTCTACTTTCACACCTAACTATCACAACTTGGATGAATCACTAAGATTCAACTATACTTACAACAATCACCAAGATCTATCTACTACACAACTTTACAAGATTTATAAATGATTTACAAGTTATGATATGGATGCAACAAGATTACAATACACACTTGAGGTGTAATACTTCTTCACTTGATGATGGAAGTATTCTTCTCTTGCACTTGAGGAATTGAGCTTAGATCACTTGGAAACAAAGCTTTATGATTAAATAATCAAAGGATTTTAATGAGATGTGTGGGCTGTTTTTGATTAGAAAGAATGCGTGCAAAAGGTGAGAAAATAGTGAGGAATAGTCCAGTATTTATAGGACATTCTGGAGGAGCGTCTACCTATGGGCGGTCCCCTTAAATAGGTGGGCGGTCCCCTTAAAGATAAGGGGGCCACCCGTGTATTTAAGGGGGCCGCCCTAGACTGGGCGCTCCCCAGTTTGTCCTTTTGTGTAGGGGGAATTTTCTGGAACTTTCTAGCCGTTTTAGGTCCAAAAATTTGAATTTTAAAATGTTTATTTTGAATAAAACATTTCTTTTAATTGTAGAAAATGTTTTATAATGTTTATAAAAATGTTTACAACATTTTATAAAAGTTGAGGTTGAATAAAAATTTTCTTTGATCATAAAATGCGTTAAGCATTTATTTATTCATACTTTTAAGTGATATAATTTTCGAAATGAAAATTTACTACTAATTACCTGTTTACATTTAATTTTACATTGAACGTTTTTATATTTTGTGATTATCAAAACGTAAAGATGTGAAAAATATTAATAATGTTTTTAGGCATTATTTCTATCAACACATCCTATTATTTTCAGGTGATCACATTACTCACACATCCCTTCCCTCATCTAACATAACTTTTGGAAAACTAACCCCATCATTTCATAGTCCTTCCTGAATTAAGCATAGTTGATTAGGCTATGCGTAATTTAGGAATAATACCATGAACTGCTCGGGTTATTTAACTTTCGCCATGTTTGAGGTTTTATTAAAAATAAACATCACTTTCTGGTTATAGTTGCGCTTTTTATTTTATAAAAACCGGCATTCTTTATAACCTTGGCTCTGATACCAATCTGTCACACCCCGTCAATGGCGGAAACACGGAATGCGACTCCTGTTACCATTCATATGCAAAAGATAAATGATTTACACTTTATAATTTACATTCATAAAACTGAAGTTTATAGAAACTTTACAAGTTAAAAACTTGACATAATTCAAAACCACGACCATCTCGACCCAGTCCCCTTGGGTTACATCTTTTCTCTTCCAATACCAATCACATACCTTTGATTTGACACACCTGAAAATGATACTCGAAAACGTCAAAAATAAGGTTGGTGAGCTCGTAGGTTTGACCTTAAACCCAAAAGTTGTGCCAATATTTCAACAATGGATAATAGTGCTATATGACATTGAATATATGCTAACAATCCAAGACATAGCATCCCCACTAGTCAATCATAATATGTCACTTACGCACTTAAAGGGCCTACCACATGGAGCACTATATTAGGGCGAACCACATAGAACCTTGCATGCCAAACACAGTACATGCAAGTACCACACAGAACCTTGCATGCCAAACACAGTACATGCAAGTACCACACAAAACCTTGCATGCCAAACACAGTACATGCAAGTACCACACAGAACCTTACCATACCAAACACAGTACATGCAAGTAAATCAACACATAATATTCACATAGCAGTCATAAGCACATATCTTGTCCCAAAAACACAACCATATTTCGCACAGATCAATTCAATACATTTCAAAAAACATTTGAGTATCATTTTCCCCCACGATACTAAGCCTGTAAAAGTAGGGCTTACAGAACTCACCTCAATCCTGCAATCAAAGCAAAACCAATCCAATCTCAATATAGGAAGCACAACAGACATCTCTACGCAAGCGCACAATGTACCCGGCAACGACCTAATTAATACTCAAAATCAATACTCGTATAAAATTATCTTATTGTACATATGTTCGCCTTAACTCACGCAAAATCCTCATTTTCAATTCATATCATTCCAACTCGTTATCTCAAATCTTTAATTTATTACAAAAACCATCGTCTTATTACTAAGACTTTATCTCGTTATCAACACTTTATCACATATTATGGTTATGTGGTAATTACGCGAAAACGACCCAAAAACACTTAGGCAAAGTACGACATCTATAAAACAAAGCTTAAACACTTCAGATCGTTAAACGATACAATCGACTAAAATACTCTGCGAGAAAACCGACGAAAAGGAAAGAGCGAGAGCTCAAAAGTTGAAGACAAATAATCTGCATTTTCGAAAAGGATTTCGAGAAAAATATATTTTACTTTGCATTAAATTCCCAAGTAAAATGACCTTTAATTAATTAAATCCTTGAAAACTTCCTTATTAAACAACGTCTCTAAGTGTAAATTTCTTTTAAAAATTTGACATGACCCGTACGTTTTTATGACTTTTTCCAAGGCCTCAAACCTTAATCCAAAACACTTTTTCACAAATTTGACATTTTCCTACATCATCGATATTTTCAACATATTTTATCAAAACGTAGTAAAATAACCTCCTTTACATCCGATAAGTCCAACAAAATCTCCCTTAGTCCAACATAATTCCTTTAGTCCATTTATAAAGTCCATACATTCGTTCACTTGTTATTGGGTTTAATGGCCCATTATGGTCTTAGTTACTTAGCCCTATAGCAAAGATTAGTCCATACTCCTTTTCATAAACCCCAAAATACAAATCAACCCAATGGACCTTAAGCCCATTAAGTTATAACAAATGATTATCAAAACGTAAAGATGTGAAAAATATTAATAATGTTTTTAGGCATTATTTCTATCAACATAAATAAGTCAAAACTAATTAAGCCATAAGCATTTTATATAAGCCGAAAAACCCAATAAGCCATGAGCTTATAAAACAAGCCAAAAATCAATAAGCTTAAAATAAGCCGAATCCAAAACCAAATAAGCTTCTAAGCTTTAACTAATAAACCAAAAACCCAATAAGTCATAAGCTTAACCAAGGACCAAGTCCAATAACCAAGTTTATGTGGGCCGAGCCCACCTTGGTGTCGGACTAAACAAACCAAACGCACCCTTATTTGGGCCGAACAAAGCCAAACACACCCTTATTGAGCCGCACCAAAACCAAATGGGTCGGTTGGGCCGAGCCCACTCCGAAGCCCTTTATACCAAAAATCTCATAAGTCCAATAAGCTATTCCTTAGCTTATTAAATAAGCAAAACCCCCCAAATAAGCCCTTATAAGCACTTTTACAAAATAAAAAAATTACCACGACAACCATTTTATTTAAACTCAAAAACCCTTTTCTTCCTTTCTTTTATAAGTTGACGCACAACACCCCTTTATATTTATTCGTTTTCAAGTTTCAACCTTTTTGACGATCAACTTGTACAACTAGCGTCTAGACATCACCATAATCACAAAAGTACAACTTAAATTCAAAGTTTTATAAAAACTTACTTGTTTGATGAGTTTGGTTCGATCGGGACGCGCGAATAAGACTAAAAACCTTGTTTCTACAACCCGAAACTACTAGCTATCAACCTAATAATACATTTTTAACCCGTGTTCTTGGCAAAATCTTTAAAATCTTTGTTTTTCTTCTTCCTTGTGGTCGTCCGATTTATAAAGAGAGGGGAAGACATAATTTTTTTTTGTGATATTTTGAAATGAGATAATGAGTGAAATGGTTGAGGTATTGGTGTTATATGAGTACCATGCTAGACATGTTGACTTAAAAATAGTCATGTTGTCTCCCTTTGACCTTCCTTGACCGATTGGATCCTAGGGAAGGTCTCGGGTCTTCCTTTTTCTGTCGAGATCACTTAAAACTAAATCTTCATCTATTTAAAACGTCAACCAAACTTAGTTTTCAATTACATTTCGTTTAAAATCATTTTTCCATAAACCTAGGTTATTCACATGACAGTTATCACATTAATTTACTACAAAATCAATTTTGAGCCGTTATCGGGCCGACTCCGGACCGAAAACATGAATTTTTGACAAAACTCAATCGAACCTTGCTCATCCATTTAAAAACACTTCAAATCACAAAATATAGCTTGAAAACTTATATTCTCCCAAAATTTCACGTTTTTACGACTGTTATAATCTTTTACTGAAATTCATGAAAACCACCATTTTCTGATAACTTTCAAATCTCCCACTCACGATTTACGATTTGAATCAACGTTATTTCATTATTATGAATTTATTAATTAACTAAACCCATTAACACATTTTCAACTTTATAAATCTCCACACTTACATAAACTGTCGTGCCGCTAAGCGTTGCGTGACGATCTTTCGCTAATCGCGGGAAAACTTTCCGAAAAGCACTAAAAACCTCAAAACCACTCTAAAACAGAAAAACAAATCATAAATGATTCATTCACGAACTCAAAACTTCATCAAACTCCCGGTTAAACCAAAACCGCTTTTACGCAAAATAGTTAACAGAAGTCAACTTTTCAGCTTTCATCAGAAAAACTGACAATATCAAAAGACTTCAACATACAAAACTATAAAATTTTATAATACTTAACCCTGGGAATATTATCGGTTATCACACCCCCCCAAAACGGAAGCTTCTATACCAGATAACACCTTCCCCACAAAAAGACAAAAAATGGAGCGGGGTCTACCTGGCGGCCCCTTTATATATCTAGGACCGCCGGGACCGCCATTAGTTACCGTTGGTTTTTCCTTCCTATAAATACTGCTCCATCCCTTGCTGAAAATCAGACCTCTTTGCACGAATTTTCCCACACTTCTTTCTCTCACTAAATATCTTGATCACTAACATCTCTTGATTTTGTTTCAAGTGATCTAATCACTTCTTCTCATCTTTTCTCTCTCATTCAAATGCAAGAGAAGAACACTCGTATTCACCAAGAAACGAAGTGTTGATTAGTGATCTCTCCTATTTTCTTCTAAGTACCAAATCTCTATTGTAATTATCTTGTGTATTTGTGTGATTCGAATAGTGTGTAAATCCGATAGTGTAGATCTAGTGATTGTGTATTGATTGTGAAGTGGTAGATTGGTTCTAGCTAAGATTAGGACTCGACATTTAGGTTAAGTGTCGAAAAATAACGTAAGCGAGTGTAAACGGTTTTCTTCCCTGGAAGGAGCTTGTTGACATAGTGCAACTCGTGTAGGAATGGGGAGGTTTTCTCCGCTTAAAGGGAGCTTGTTGACATAATGAAATCTCGAGTGGAGTACTCGGGGAGTGGAGTAGGAACGAAGAGGTGCTTCGTTGCCGAACCACTATAAATCTTGGTGTCTTGGTTTGATTGTTCCTTTCCTTATCTCTTCATATTATTGACATTGTCATTTAGCTTTAGTTTAGATTGTTATATTGATTGTTCATATTGTAAAGTGGTTAAACATACAACTCGAATCTACATATTTTGTAAGCAAAGTTTTTTAAAACGAAAACAAAACTGTAAACTATTCAACCCCCCTTTCTAGTTTCCACAACGGATTTTCTCGGTCAACAGGGAGTCACTCATACTCTTAATACTAATGATTTATTTTGTAATAATCTTTCTGATAATGTGGCTAATCATATGATTCGTGCAATGACTCCTTAAGAAGTTCGTGATGCTATCTTTTCAATGGTCAATGATAAATCACCAGGCTCAGACGGGTACACGGATGCTTTTTTCAAGGAGGCATGGGACATTATTGCGCCTGATGTGATTAAAACGGTCCAAGAGTTCTTTGTCAATGGTATCCTCCTTAAAGAGGTGAATCATACTATTATTGCTTTAATCCTGAAGGTTGATTATCCTTGTATAATCAATGATTATCATCCTATATCTTGCTGCAACATCCTTCTCAAATACATATGCAAGATTATTTCTAACCATATGAAAGACTGCTTGACGACTCTGGTTAGCTCTAACCAATCTGCATTTGTTCTGAGTAGATGTATTATAGATAACATTTTACTGACCCAAGAGCTTATGTATAATTATCATTTGGATAGAGGCCCTCATAAATGTGCTTTTAAAGTGTACATTCAAAAATCCTATGACACTATGGACTGGGGTTTTTTTAAGGAAGTGCTTATCGGGTTTGGTTTTCATCCCCGTATGATAGGTTGGATCATGGAATGTGTTTCTTTTACTTCATATTCAATTAGCATTAATGGGGTTCTTCACGAATATTTTAAGGGTAAAGGTGGTATTCATCAAGGTGACCCGTTATCTCCTTATCTCTTCACTCTGGTAATGAAGGTTCACACTTTTTTGCTTTGTCATAGCGTTCGTGACTCGGATTGCTTCACATATCCTTATCACTTCTTTAAGCTCAATATAATTAACTTATGCTTTGTTGATCATCTGTTTCTTTTTGCTCATGGTGATGTTCAGTCGTATCGCATAATTATGGAGGCTTTGGATGAATTTAAAAATGCTTCAGGGTTTGTTCCTAGTTTACTGATGGTGTTGTCGTGTAGGTGTAATTTATGCTTTCAAGTTTTAAATTTATAATTTGTCGACTTTACCTAAAGCAACACTTTTTACGGGCAGTGTACCCGATCGATAGGAGTTTCGTGGTAAGTAGGGTGTCAATCACTAAGAGCGAGAAACACTTTCAATTTATTAATACTTTGGTTTTTCTAATCTAAAAACTTTTCATATTGAAAATTTATTGATTTTATCGTGACTTCCCTCCAGAAGTTCATTTGACCTTTGTGTATTTACGTTACCCCCCAAAGATTGTATTATATCGATTTTATTATCATAATTGTCCTTATCTGACTTTAGATCATCGGGATAAATTATGTTAAAAGGGAATAAATCATTAAAGTACAAAATGTTTTGTTCCTCTTCATCATATTCGGACAATGATGTTTCATCTTTCAAATCAAATTCATCGATATGTTAGAGGCATAAAGTGGGTCAGTAAGAAAACTGTTTTTAGATGTTAGAGCATAATTGTAAACAATGGCTGGAAATTCATTCTCAAAATCTTTAAAGAAGTCTAAATCATCAATACAACTGACCGAAGGCTCGGGTGATGAAACAAAGGCATATTGACTTTTTCATTATCATTTTCTGAATCCGTTTTCAAATCATTGGCAGAAATTATTTTATAAGAAAATGAGTTTTTGTCAAAAACTACCGTGTAATCTTCATCGTCGAATTCGTCAAATGATATTCTAAAGTCAATTTCAGTGTTTGGTAAGAGAAGTAACTTACCGTGTTCATAAAAATGTTGTCATTTGATGTCAAATTAATCACTGAAGATTATAGCTAGGAAATTCGTTTCAAATACGGATCATAGGTCATTAAATGTCTTCATCATACCAGATCTTACCATACTTAGCAGTTTCCCAGTTAAACACTTTCCCACGTTTTCAAGCTTTTTCTTCCTCGAGCGATGTATTCTTCCACAGAAAAGTTTCGGGGTTCCCATGCCTGTAAATAAGCATACTAGGAAAGAAAACTGTTCAAATAACTATATACGTCGTTTTTTTAAATTTCAGTAAACCTGAATAGCCGTGTATACAACAAATAGAATAAGCAAACAAACTATGAATATAAACTATTCTAACTACACAAAAATCCTAAGGTTAGACTAATCTAATGTTACAAAACCAAATCAATATAAGAAAAGCAGAATAATTTTTTGCTCCCGGCAACGGCTCAAAAACATCGATGTGTCGTTGTGAGGTGTTAATTTTAAGATTTTAAGTTTTAAATTTTAATAATTGCCGACTTAACCAAAAACAACACTTAAAGGCAGTGTAAACCCGATCAGTTTGTAGTTGTGTGTACGTAGTGTGTCGATCACTAAAGCGAGAAAAATCTTTTATTTATTAATAATTTTGGTCTATTTTAAACTAAGTTAATATCTAACTCCTATGTTAAAACCTATGCTTAAAATCTATTTTAATCATGAAATCTAATAGATAAGGGTTTTCACCTGATGAGACTGGCAATGGTTTTGTGGTACTAAAATCAACTTAAGATACTAAAACATACCAAGCAAATTAAAAGAAATAAAGAACGTCCTTAGCCAAATATAAGAAAACTATATTAACCATTATTAATCTAATCAGAACGTTGGTTTGTTTATTTAGTGCAATGATTACTTATCTTGAGGCGGCATATCATTCTTATAAGATTGAAGGCTTAAGGATTAAGGCGTACTTTCTTCCTTAAACCTAGACAACGTAGAATCTGTCATAATTAAAAACGCATCTTGCATAAAACATCCTATTTGCTGATTATAATCTATTCTTATGGGATTAAGATAGGCAATGGTGATCTTGTTAAACCCTAGCTCATAGAGAACGTTACCCACTTAACTGCTTAAAGGCAATCATACACTATTTAGTCCACTAAATACCAAGTCTTTACCCATATTAATCGAGAAATGTACTCGTTGATCCCAATGGTCACCTGTTGGTCCAACTAAGCTCACAATCTAAAGGCAAAGATAGGTCGTTAATTGTGATCCTATTGGTCTAGATGTATAAATCACTATATGGAGAGTTATCCTGGCATCTAGATTACTTGGTCCGTATCACTAGATCCAGTTGAATGATAGGTCACATACAAAAGCACGTAAACAAGTATATTAATAAACATAAACAAGCAATTCAAAGATAAATTAAGAAATCGAGATAAACAAACCAAACATTAAGATCTCCATAATAATGGCTAATACCCGAAGGTATTAGCCTTCAAATGTCATAATTAATAAAAAAGAAATGATTTAGCCAAGGTAAACTAACCGAGTTAATGAATGATACCAAAAACTAAATGATTACGAAAGTACAAGAAATTACACGTTGTCTCCTATGGAATTAATTGTGTTGCTTGACCTTTTCTGCTCTTCTTCTCCTCTGAAAATCGACTTTTATGGTTTAGGTATCGAGAATATGATTTAGCACACTTAAAACTCGTTTTTGAGTTTTCTATTTATAGGGTCTGGAATATGGTCGATACAGCGTATCCAAAGTCTTGGATACGCTGTATCGGGGGTTTCTTGGAGTAGGGACCATGTTTGATATCTTCCAGAATATTTTATTTCCATATAGCTTGAATATGGCGTATTGCCTTCTTCTGGATACGGCGTATTGGATCTTGTTTCCTTTGTGGTCTTTGGTGAGTGCAGGCACAGATACGCCGTATCTTCCTTGATGGATATGGCGTATTGGTTGTCAGAACAGTAATCTTTAAAATATCTTCGTTTAAGCTCCAGAATGCGTGCCTTTTAGTTAATCTTCACCAAGTACTCCATAATTACTGCAATTCTCAAATACAAACGATTAAGTAATAATTCTTTGCAATAATTATACAAAATGGGTTAATTACATGGGATAAATGATGCTATAAAATAGACGTTATTTGATGTCATTAAATATCCCCCCACTTGAATCCTACTTGTCCTCAAGTAGCCTTTAGAAGTTTATAAAAATGTATCCCTAAGGATTTTTCCGTTTAAGCATTTATTTGATCTATTACAAGTACATAACCAAACACCTCACAAAATAAAAAGATGAAAACACTCAAATCACTCAACTAATCTATGTGGTAACATGTAACTAATTTGCTCAATTGCTCGGTCATGACGAGTATTCTATCATAGGCTTGGCAAGGATACACATCTCCACCACTAGAGCTAAGGAGTAACAAGTTTATAAAGGTAAAATGGGTTTTTATTATAAGGCTTAGGATTGATCATTCTACAATCTTTCACCAAAAGTACCACACCAACAAGGTAGCTGAAGCACACATACATAGCCGTAATGATGGAATAGACATGTTTGTTCGATCACATCCTCATTCGAGTTTAACCAAGGGTTAGGATGAAAAATGATATAGGGTAGGGATCTTCTAACTTTCATCAATAGTAATAAACCAACAAGGCAGCTGAGACATGCATACATGGCCATAACGACGGAATAGACATGCATGCTCGTACACATCCTCATTCGCGTAAAACTCATGGTTAATGATTAAGAAAGGGAATTAAATTGTTAACAAATAGACTAGGTCCAAGATATAAGTTGTTAGACACTTTTTCCTGACCGTTACCATTATAAAGACAAAACTATTTACAAACGTCTTGATCATTGATAAAAAAACAACAATCTGAGTTGGCGTTCCCATAACGGTCAACTTTCCAATCATCCCATACTTTACATATTTTTACAAGATAAGTGGCGATATCTACCACTTTATACAATACTCTACATCATTGACTTATAAGACGTATCAACGAATAATCGATCCTTCGTATAATTCCTTCGGTCTAAGCTTTTGCGAAACGATTATCTTTAAACTTTCCTTCTCTTTTTTGTTGCGATTTTTCTAATTTTTTTATTTTTTTTATACTACACTATACTACGAAACTTGGTGTAATTTCACCATCTCCACGATCATAATAACTCCGGATAATTCCTTCGGTAATTCTTCATTCTTCAGACGTACCAATAATTGTGTTGGTAGTAAAAATACATGAGTTTTGTCTACTTTATACATTCCCATTTGCAATGTGCAAATTTCTTCCAAACCGTACCAAAGATAGAAAATTACATAAGACTCGAGAAATACATACTTTACCCTTTAAGCAACTAGCAACTGTAAATAAACTTAATCTAACAGGGTAGGCTAAGGTGTAAAGGTGTAACGAAACAAAGAGTTAAGGTAATTCCTAAATGATTGGCTCTATAGGTTTTTCTAGGGGTATCTTACTCTAAAGATGAGAGTAAACAAAGGGTTTATATGGGGGTTTAACTAACCAGTGTAGTTAGTTAATAAACAACATGTATAGGCTTTTTGGGTGTAATCCTAGAAATTTACCAATTTAAACAAGTTACTCCATCTAAATCTATAGTACTCATTATTGTGGTCTCGAATAGATATACCAAGCCAAGTTCTAAAGTCTACTACATCACTGGCACACTCATATTTTGTAGAATTTGGATAAACATTTGGAAACGGATAAGGTTAAATCCTCACAATATCTAATAAGGGTTATTGTGTGCGGGTTATGTATCAAGTAATTTCACAAAAGTATGCTTGAAAAAAAAATTGAGCATACTTTAAGCATTTTAGTGTGAAAAATAGGACAAGTATTCATTCTAATTCCACCCCCACTTGAATTATACAACGTCCTCATTGTATAGATAAAACGTTAAAAATGGGAATGAAAAGAATTAGAATGAGAAACTCCCCTGATGTTTTGCTCGGTAGATTCTCCATTGTTGAGTTATTGAGCAATATTTCGTGTTGAACAGCCGTGTTGAGATTTCAAGACTCCAACACTTTTATATTTCCATATTGTAGATCCTTCATCAATATTCGTCGATTTCTTTGCAGCGAGGTCCTGTGCAAAATATAGGAAAAACATGCAAAATCCTATCTTGGGTATCTACGGTTAATTTAAATAAGCTAAAAAACTGTACAGGAGACCAATACGCCGTATCCATAAACTAAAATACGTCGTATGGAGAAACCTGTAAAAGTATCTAAATACGGGTCAGTCTGTTGAATACGCCGTATTGACAGAACTGACAATAATGTTTAAATTGCATAAAATTAAAGGACTGATAACGTCTAGACATTCAATACGCCGTATGGTATGGAGCGGATACGCCGTATTGATGTCTGGGAAGACAAACTCGATAAAAATAAATAACAATCCAGGTTGTCTCCCGGCAAGCACTTTTGTTTACAGAAAAGTCTTTAAGTTAGACTTACCCCAATTTAATCCCATCCTTATAAAACAATTTGGGGTCGAACGGGATGCCAAACGACACATACAAATTCTTAATAAGATTAAATAGCATTACGTTGACAAGATAATTCCAAGCCACAATATTTACATTCAACTCCATAACAAAACTTTTCATAATGAAAACTTTATTGATTTTATCGTGACTTCCCTCCAGCTGATTATTTGACCGTTGTATATTTTCATTACCCCCTAAAGATTGTATCATATCGATTTCATTATCATCATTGTCTTTATCCGATTTTAGATCATCGGAATAAATTATGTTGAAAGGGAATAGATCATTAAAGTACAAAACGTTTTGTTCCACTTCATCATATTCGGACAATGATGTTTTATCTTTCAAATCAAATTCATCGATATGTTGAGGGCATAAAGTGGGTTCAGTTGAGAAATCTGATTTAGACGTTAGAGCATCATTGTAAACAATGGCTGGAAATTCATTCTCAAAATCTTTAAAGAAGTCTAAATCATCAATACAACTGACCGAAGGCTCGGGTGATGGAAACAAAGGCATATTGACTTTTTCATTATCATTTTCCGAATCTGTTTTCAAATCATTGGCAGAAATTATTTTATAAGAAAACGAGTTTTTGTCAAAAACTACCGTGTAATCTTCATCGTTGGATTCGTCAAACGATATTCTAAAGTCAATTTCATTTATATTATATAATATATATATATATATATATATATATATATAGTTCCTGTCCCTCTTCTCTCACCTCTCTTCAGTCTCTCCCACACTCCTCCTCATATCTCTCCCCCCCCCCCCACCCAACCCTCCCCGAAAGCCCCACCCCCTCTCTCTCTCTCTCCTCCAAAGCATCTTTTCTCTCATGTTCCTCCCTCTTTCCTCTCATCTCTCCGTTCTCATCTCGAGAAAAAATCATCCCCCCCCTCTACTCTTTAAAAATCAATCGCTCTCTCCTCCTAAACTCTCAACTAGGCGCGCCCCACAAGGTCTCCTTCATCTCTCCAGAGGTCGATCTAATCCTCCTCGATAGAACTCCTACATCTTACCATCAATCCCATATCCAGTCACCATTTACCCTCGATCCTACCTCACAACTTCCTCGTATCGAAAGTCACCATCGAGTATCTTAGCGTTCAATTCCTCGAAACAGCAACCTATCAACAAATCAAATCGTCCTCCATCTCGTCGAGCAAAAAAAATCGTCACATCCATCGCAACTCGTCAACAACTCGAAGATTAAAAGAGTCAGTACAAATTCCCCCATTCTCAAAACTGACTCAATCTCTCCACAACTCCTCAGCTCCAAAAACTTTCACCGTCGTCCATAAAGCTTCAACTCAATACCTCGGTATCCAGATCCCATCTAAGGAGCTCGTCGTCAGGGATGTATCCAGTCAGAAAAAGCCAAAGAAGATAACTGTCGTGGTCATCGATGAACGTCTCAACCACTCTCATCAGATCTCGGTCAGTCCTCACCACCATCAGCAGCCACTCCCTCCCCTCACTCTCGGTCAATCTCGATGCAAACCAAGAATATTCGTCGGAATATCCAAGACCATCAAACAAATCACTCGTCAAATCACACTCTAGCACACACCTCCTCTCAGTCAAACCAAATCATGAACTCATCACTCCTACACGTTCAACCATCTCACCTCTCATTATCTATCGGACATCCTCTATCCTCAAGGAGTATCTCTCTCGCCTCAATCATCTAATCCTCAACTACTCCTTCTTTCAGTCATCCTCTGATCTCCATAAACAAATCACCTCGCTCATCTCTAACTCCTCTATCTCCCATCAAGCATTCGCTCAGCTCACTCACTAATCAACATCCAACATTCGGTCATCAATAACAACGAACACCCTCTCTCCCGTCTCAAGTCATTCTCCACACGCACACGGGATCATCATCTCCACGCCTCTCAACGACTCATCAATCACTCTCCAAAGCTCTCCATCTCCGACCACTTCACTCTCTCCTCACCTCATCGCTCCCCTCTCACTCTCCATCACTCATGCTCATCCATCTCTCCCTCTCTCTGTCGCATCACTTACACCACGCTCACAAGTCTCTCTCTCTCTCTCTCTCTCTCTCTCTCCCCTCTCTCTCCCTCTCTCTCCCCCTCTCCCTCTCTCTCCCTCTCTCTCCCTCTCTCTTTATAAGATCTTTTGGTTATTAGTCGGTAGAATGTAACTTGTATTAATATTTTATATTTTAGTGTATCGTTGCTAAAATGGTTATATATCAATGTCTTAGTGGTATTTTACTTGACGTAGATGCTTATCAAACTATCATAAAATTTTATCACAAATTTGAAAAATACCTCTTGTAAACAACCTGCAAAATTATAACATAGACAAAATCAACAAAACAAAAAATTACATTGAGTTTTAAAGAGACATACCCGTGGTTGCTTGCACAAACAAAAAGTTCAATGGAAGACAACCAACCTGCGAAGGGCTGCAATGAAACCAACATATGCATAACATGCATCCAATCTGCAAATTCATTATACGCTCTAAAGAGACATAATTTACCTGTGGATTCAGGATTCATTAACAAATTCAAATGTAAAATATACCTTGTCAAAGTAACCAAAGCAGATAAAATTTCATCATGTAAATAAACAAAGTAAAGTTCTAAAGATCAAATAAAAAGCCATACCTTATTTCATAGACTTGAGCCCTAATACAAAGAAATTGAGATCATAGTGATTAGAACAACCCCTTTTAATTATGTGAGATCGTAGTGATTTGAACATACCATTTTAATAAGTAGGTGTCGATTCTTCACGATCTGCATAATCTTTTCTGCAAAAAAGAGAGCATCCAACCTCAAAATTAATATGAGTTTTAAAGAGACGTACATGTGGTTTAGGGTGAATCGATGATGACCAACCTGCAAATGGCTGCAAAGAAACCAACATATGCGTAGACAATATCTAAAACTGATGAACCTGAATATTTAGAAGAATATTATTTACGTTCTATATTTTACGCGAATTTGAAAATCATAAGATCATCTATGTACTACATACGTTAAAAAAGCTCAAAGCTTGAGTTTCGATGCCAACGCCAACATTGCATTTGCCACGGGCAGATCATTCTCTACCTAAGCAATTTATCCTCATCCCATGTTGTATACATGTTTATATCCCTGGAATTATTTTCTTATATAATTACTATAGTTAATTTATTTAAATTTTAAAAGAGAACACAAATTTTGAGATGAAGTAATATACCGCTTTAAGAAGAATGTTGTTGCATATACAGAACGAACCCCGGATTGACAACCATTTTCACGTAATATTCTAAGGTATAGAAGTATTAATATTTATGTAATTTGCTTTACGTTAAAAAAACCAATAACATACTCTCGAATATATATGTTTTGTGATGTAATTTATCTATCCACCCAACCATAAAGTGATCAAGAAACCTATTTTTAGCTTAATTACATGTATTGAAGAAGAAAGTTAAATATAGATACCTAAAAACAATGCCTTAGAAATTACTATAATTACCAGATACAATTGATCATGACCTGTCTCCAAGCTTATTATTATGTGAAAATATGGATCATGGAGATGTACCTGTTGAGATGTAAGACTCGTATGCAATTCATGTACAGTATGTGCAACCTGGTTCTTTTTTGATATTTACGCCATAATATATAAACTCAACCGTAGCAAACTAATCCATCTTAACCAAACAATAATTAAGTCAGCTAAAGGGGGATCCAACCCTGTTAGTCATAAAAGTATGCAGTTATTCACCTTGTATCGAACTACTAATAAGGTTAGTATGTCGCATTAAATGGTTAGAAAAAGTATGTTGCATTAGATAAGACAACATGTAACTAATTAAGTATACCTACATTAACTTGATTAACCCTGATTCAGTACCACATAAGATCATGTTGTTTGCTGCTAGCATGCTTGTTATCTTGCTGTCTACAGACAACCTTCCAACTTTATGTTGTGTCCATCTAAATCAAATCTGTTTTGTATAAATAAGTTTAACAGACATGTAAACGACTTACAATGATTTAAATAGTACGTAGGGTAACAGGTATATTACGTACCTCTATGTTGCTCAGTGGGTTACTGTGTTTAAGCATATAAACATTCCAGATCAATAAAGAAATCATTAAATATACATTAAAAGGGGACGATCTTGCCATCACGTAGATAAATGATTATGGTTAGGAAAGGAAAGATAACGAATATGTGTGAACAATCATTGAGATTATACTAATATTCACTGCATATCTGCTATTAGATTCCCCAAAGGGCCTTCATGAATATCAAGCCGCGTTCCATCATTACCAACAGCGCGTACCACCTACAATAAAAAATAATAGAAGCGTAACGAAACTAAATCTAATTTCCAAATAAATATTAAAATAAGCACTTGAGTTATACTATATTCCAATAACTCTGATAAATGATATATTAGATAATAATATACTAGAATCAGCTGATAAATTTATTTAATGATTTATCTTAATATTGGAATCAGCTGATAAATGATTTGTTGCATATACATTAAAAGGGGGCGATCTTTTTTTTTGGTGCAAAGGTAAAGTATTTTATTAAAAAACAACAACGATACATCTGAAATGACTTAGACATGCCTAAGTCATGATACAACAAACAGAATACCAAAAACAAAGTTTCTCTAATACACTTATCTATTCCTCAGATACATCTACATAACAAGCACCAGATATCAGATGCAACATTAAAGCTTGGATTCAACACAAAACCAAAAGAGAAACTCATTCTACCTTTTATGCACCTACCATATACTCTTGGCTACATTTCCTACCTCAACTCAAATACAAAACATTCAGCTATCACCCACAATGAATTGCAAAGATCACTGAGAAGGCATCACCAAGAAGTATATAGCCCCATTCACCCTTAAGAGGGGCTCTACCTTACACGGCTACATTTCCTTCTCATTATCCCCAATAACCTACCAGCAGCTACACCTCACTGATAGAATCTTAGAGAGAAGAGGAGAAGGCATCACTATGTAGGAAACACGCACCCTCAAAAGAACCAGCCTTACCTCCTTGATGGTGTATTGGGTGGACTAAGAAGGTTCATCTTGCACACACTCTCTATTCTACCCATCCCACACCATCCGCCAGATCATTACCCTCCATAATGGTTAGCCCTTCCTAATGGTACATCCAAAGGAATTAGACCTCTCACTGTCCAGCGTAGATTATTAAGATTCCTCCCAAGGCCAATCTAAATAAACCATGGAGAGCAAGTAAGTACAATCGCACCCAATAGACTCTAAAGTATTAGTAACTAACCATTATATGATCTGCAAATATGATGGTCAACAATTTAACCATGAAATAACAGTAGTATCCATTCATCCAAACACTCCTTCAATAATCTTCACTGATTTACTTATTGTATACTAGGCTTATATCCCAATCCTTATAGATCTTGATTACATTCTTAGACTTTTTAACAATCAGACTTGCCAGCGTCCATTTTATTTCATTCATTATCACTTTAGTTATGTCTGCTTCATTCATTTTTTTCATTTTGGAATGTTCTTAGGTTCCTTTCTCTCCAGATGTTATAAATACATGTTGCAAGACCAATCTTTGTCAGGATACTCTTGATGTTGTTTTTGTTGTGCATAGCCTGTGTTTTAACAATTACATAAACCCATTCACAAGTCGTATTATTTAGCAGGATTCTACCCTTGAGCTCAATCCAAATCTTCTGAGAATAGCAACACTCAAAAAATAGATGTTGAATAGAATCACTAGTTTGACTATACAGTACACAGCTATGGGAGCTTCTAATCATCCATTTTGCCAAAACATCATGAGTTTGCAGTCTTTTATGCATTGCAAGCCATAAGATGAAGGAATGTCTTGGGTTGCATTGAGAAAACCAGACTATATTATGCTAATTTACCTTTGGAAACTAAGATCTTAAGTCCTGTCAAGCATCCTTTATAGTAAACTTGTCTGACTTTCCATTATTTCTTATCCAAACAACCTGATCACTTCTATTAGTTAGGCAAGGAACACCAATTGACTTTAGCACAGGAAATTTATCCCACCATTCTCTAGGCCATTTCCAACTTCCATTTTCAATCAATTCAGAAACACAGTCATTGTCCTTAAATCTTGCATCATAAATTTCCCTTCTAGTAATAGTATTGGATAAAGGACCAAACTGATTCCATTTATCATACCACACAGAGGTATTTTTGCCATTTCCAATGTTATGAAAAACACGGGGCTTGATTTTATTCCTTAACTCCATAAGTTTTTTCCCACCCCAACTATCATTAACATCAATATCAATATCCCAAATACTCCTTCCTTTTAATTTTACTCTGTTGACCCATTGCACCCATAAAGTCTGTTTTTGATCCACAATTTTCCAAATACTCTTCATAAGAAGAACTTCATTCCATTTATCAAGAGGTTTTATCCCCAAACCTCCTTGATCTTTTGGCCTGCACACTACTTTCCATGTAATTTTAGATTTCCCATTACCATTTCCTGTATTGTCCCATAGAAAATCCTTCATAACTCTGTTACTTTCTTTGACTATAGTTTTAGGAAGGAGATATACTGAAGCCCAATAGGTTTGCATAGATGCCAAAACAAATGATATTAACTGAAATCTCCCAGCATAAGATAAGAATCTGTTTCTCCAATCACCAATTTTGTTCTTTACTTTTTCAATCAAAATCTTGCAGTCATTAACACCCAAGCACTTGGCAAGTAAAGGCACCCCAAGATACTTCATATGAAGAGTTCCCACAGAAAAAGGGACAATTTTAAGAAGATCATACTTCAAATTATCTTTAATGCTACCAAAAAATAATGTACTTTTCTTTAAATTAGGGAGGAGACCCGAGTACTTACTGAATTCATTCAAGGATTTTTTCACAATAGACAAAGAGTGAGCATTACCATGACAAAAGACCATTAGATCATTAGCAAAACATATATGGGTTATCTTAAGCTCTTTGCATCCTGCATGATATTTAAACTGACCATCTTCTTTAATGTTCTTGATCATGATTAAGTTGAGAACTTCCATCACAATAGTGAATAGATAAGGGGAAATTAGATCTTCTTGCCTTAAACCCCTAGCACCTTTGAAATACCCATAAGCTTGCCCATTGATCCATAAGGAAAATGCAGTAGAAGTAACACAGGTCATGATCCATTTTACCATTTGTTCTTGAAAACCAAATTGCTTTAAGCATTTTTCAAGAAAGGGCCAACTTACAGTATCATAAGCTTTCTGCAAGTCAATCTTGAAGGCACATATTTGAGGCCCATTCTTCCTGTTGTAACCTTTTATTAGTTCCTTAGTGAGTAAAATATTGTCTTGAATACTCCTTCCAGGAATAAGAGCTCTTTGGTTAATACATATAACCTTTTTAAGCCCATTTTTAATTCTATTAGTAAGAATTTTACTAATACATTGCAACAAGCAATGGGCCTGAAGTCAGAAACCTTGTTAGGAGTGTTCATCTTGGGAATAAGAGAAATCATTGTTGCATTCACCTCTTTAAGCAATTTTCCAGTAGCAAATAATTCTCTAACCGCATCACACACATCATTTCCATAATATTCCATGCCTTTTTGAAAAAACAAGAAGTAAAACCATCTGGACCAGGGGCCTTATCATTATCTATATCAAACATAGCTTGTTTAATTTCTAGATTAGTGACAGGGCATATCATTCCATTTAATTCTTCATTACTGAGCTTTATGGTGAATATATCATCCATCTCCTCCATAGGTTGAGTAATACTTTCCACTCCTAAGAATCTTTGAAAATGGTCTACAAACTGAGTGGGGGCATCATTGTCATAAAATCTTATCCCATCTTCATTACATATGGATTCAATTTTGTTCATATGCTTCCTTCCTTTCACAACTTTATGGAAAAAAGCAGTGTTCTTATCACCATACCTCCACCATTCAATTTTGGCTTTCTATTTCAAGAGTTTGATTTCATCATTTAAAGCTTCCCTGTATTCACTCAGGGCTTTACTCTCTTCTATTTTGTACTCAGCATTAAATGGATCAGTATCAAGTTTTGAATGCCACTCTTTCACTTTATCCCTTAGCAGACTAACTTTCTCAAAAATATTCCCATTACTCCAATTCAATCTGTTCATATGCCTTTTCAGGCCTTTCAAAGTTTTAACAACTTTAAACATTTGGAAACCCTCCATGCTTAACTTCCATTCTTGAGTAATTGTAGTTAAAAAAATTAGGCTTCTCCACAATGTAATTAGCAAATCTAAAAGCTTTCCTTTTCTTTTCCACTCCTCCAAGAATAATCACCATAGAAGGGATGTGATCAAAGATTAAGTAAGAAAGGAATACAACATGAGCCTGATGAAAGGTATTAATAAAGCCTTCATTTCTCATGACTCTATCCAATTTTTTGAGAATACTTTGAGCCGGATTACTGGGAGATTTAGTCCATGTGAATTGGAAACCTGAGCTGCATATATCATTCACCTTATTGATGGACACACGGTCTTTAAAGTCTTGCATATCTTGGCTAATAGTTAAACTTCCAGCAGAATGTTCATGGGAATGAAGAGTGACATTGAAATCTCCAAGAAGAATCCAAGGCCTTCCATTAACAAATTAAGCTTGTTTAGCCAAATCCTTCCATAACTCAATCCTTTCTTTCCCATGATTAGTAGCATACACAAAGCTACAATAGAACTTAGTCTTTCCAGTAACACTCTCTACTACACAAAATAGAACTTGCCAAGTAGAGAAAATAACATTAACATTGACTACTTTGGTATTCCAACCCAAAGCTATTCTATACCCTTTATTGCAATTGTTCATATTTGTGCACCAATTCCAATTTTTAAAAATCTTAGAGCAAATTCTATTTACTTCATTTCCTTTTGCTCTAGTTTCTAGGATAGCAAAAATACTATTTTTATTCTCTAAAATGAGTTTTTGAATCTCATCTTGTTTATCTAAAGTACCCATACCTCTGATATTCCAAGCAGCAAATTTTAGCTCCATTAATAAGATAAGAAAGAGGCTTTATACATCATTACTGATGTACAGAGATATTACCATCCTACATCCCTTCAATTTCATTCTCCATAATTCCCTTTCCACTTAATTCTTCAATCACATCTTCTTCATCATCATCAGTCATCACCTTATTAATCCTCTCCTCCCATCTTTCTTCGAAATAGGTAACCATCAGATGTGACCATTTACTTGTTTCAGATGGAGTTGGCTGAATACCTTTGTCAACATAAAAATTCACCTCATTTTTATGATCTTTGTTAAGCCTATTTCCAATATTATCATCCATTCCTTCTCTTAGAACAACAAATTTATTAGGACTCTACACACTTTTTTGACCATCTTTAACTTCCTTTTCATTCTTCTTTCCTTGATGGTTTATATTCTGACTTTCTTTGCTACCTTCTATTTGCTTATCATTATTTTGATTCACTTTAGGCTTATAATCAAATTTCTTAACATTTACTGTCTTCCTACTATCTATAATATTAGCACCATAATTCATTCTCCTAAAATTGGCTTGCTGATTTTGTTTGCTCACATTATTTTGTTGTTGCTTCCTTTTATCAACTTCAGAGAATTTGTCTTTGGATAGTTGTTCTCTTTCATTCCCACTTTCCATCTGTTCCATCTCATCAATGCTTTTAGGCATTTTCTTACACATTTTATGACTATGACCAAACACCTTACAAAACTCACAAACTGAAGGTTTCCAAGAATATTCAATCCTAATTTTCTTTGTCCTTACTATGTTGCCTTTAATGTCTTTGTATTGCACATCAATCCCTTCCTTGAATTGCTTTCTAGCATCCACTTCCACTAATACTCTAGCAAATCCAATCCTTCCTCTACCATACTGACTCATATTGGCTGTCATTTCATCCATTACCAATGGTTTCCCCAAACTGCTTGCCAATTTACTTATGCCTTTCTTGTTTTAAGCTTCTAAAGGTATATCAAACATTTTCACCCATAGTGGAATCTTATCAGGTTCAAGCTTATCTAAGCTCACATCAGGGCTCCATTTTTGCATAATAAGAGGTCTCCCACTCACCATCCATGGACTATTCTCAAGGGCTGAGTTCATTCCTTCCTTATTTTTGAATTTGAAATAGTACACCTCACTATCATTAATAAACATTTCTGTTAAGCCAAATTTACTCCACATTCTAACAAGGTTATATTTAAGCTCATTGTATGACATCTTCATACCAACAAAATGTCCACTGATAGTAAACTTCCATTTTAGGCTACCATGATTAACCAGCTCTTCATCAAAAATGACAAACTCACTATCACCTTCAAAAATAACGATCTTGCCATCACGCGGATAGTGACAACTTTGAGCATTCTCTCTTCATCTGTGTGATTATGAAACTATATTATAACTTAGGATAATTGCTTGAAAATGTATCTAACTTATCACTTTTTGTAGTTGTACGTATCCTACTATTTTTTTGCAAATCTTTGTAGCCAACTTTTGAATTCGGTCAGTTCCGTGTACCCAATTACCTACATAGCAAGTTACAGGTTAATTTATACATTTTACATCATTTTGTATGTGCCATATCACAAGATATATCCACCTCACTTTTTAAAACCCATTTCCAAACATACCCTTCACTCTCACCCCTTTCACCACCATAGCAACCACCAGTCCACCACCACCACCACCCTTCACATGCTGACATCACCACCACTATTCACCTCTTTTCACCAATGAATTAAAGCAGGAAAGAGTGCTTATATTAAAATCATCTCCCCAATATAATTTTAGGGAACCGCCAGATTCCGGCCGCCTCAAAAACACTTTTACGCATAATCAACCCGTACAAAAAATAACTCTTTACATTTAATCATGCGTAAAAAAATTCAAACCTTATGAAACATATTTAATCACAGATCAAACAAAAACCTCAAACCATAAACATAAGTCAATGACATTTAATCAGACACATATATACAAATAAGTTTTGTATATCCTGTTCTAAACATAAAAAAATTCTCATATTAATAAGGATTTTCTTGAGAATAAAAATGGCAGCCACCAATCCTTCATAATTTTATAGGAAGATGAATTGCGGATTTCTTGAGGATAAAAAGGAAAACGTCATATAAACAGATCCGGAAATAAGAAAACAATAAAATAATACAAAACCCAATAAAAGTTTGGTGGTGTTTGTGTTCGTTGTTGTGTTTATTACAGTGTTTCTGGTTGTGGTTGTATTCGGTGAAGTATTGCTGCCCGATTAGTGGCGGTTTCCAATAGGATGTCGCAAGTGATGATGGTGGTGATGGGTTTTGTTAATTGTGAATGGATAGGTGGTAAATTAGTAATCTAAATATCACAAATTAACAGGTTTGAAAAAGAAGTATGTTTAGAGAAGAAAGGTTGAAGAATGTTAAAGATGTTGGGGAAGAAATGGTGTGTTTGTTTTGTTCATTAATAGAAGGAATAAACATAAAAAAAAGATGGATATGATGTGTATGTAACCTTCTCCACATAGACATCAACAGGTTTGCAGGTCATCGAGTACACGAAACTGACCAAATTCAAAATATGGCTACATGGATTTGCAAAAAAAATAATAGGCTACACATAACTAAAAAAAGTGGCAAGTTAGATACATTTTCAGACAATTATCCCTTATAACTTCTCTTAAAAACCACAACTAAAAAAACCCACAACAATGAAAGAAAACCCGAGTAAGAATTCGTGATATGCACCTGTTCTAAGGTTCAAATAGCTAAAATAAAGATGAAACAGGTGCTAATTACCAGTCATAGTACACTTTATTTTAATGCGCTGCTCCGACCACCATGGTTTTTCTCTTCTAATATCGCAGGGTACCTCCTTGGTCTGTTCCAGCTCGCTCTAAGACTCTGCAAGTAGAAACTAATATCAATAATATTAATACTCAATTACTCCTTCCATCCTAAAAGATAAAAAACAAAATTTCCTTATCCTTTAAACTCGTGTGTATATCTACTATCTTAGGAAACAAAGTTAGACTGTTTGTTTGTAGATATGCTCTTATTATGGAGTATATCCTCAAATCATGGAGTATATCTTCAATATGTATACATAAAATTTGGGATTCATAATTTTGAGTTGTATATGAGTATGGAGTATCTTAGGCCACTTTATTAGGATTAAGGAATATAAGTTGGATAAAGATGAGGTATAAAGATGAGTATCAGGATTAGGTTTTTGAAGATATGAACCATCATCATAATATATCTTAACTATGCGCATAGTATATCAAGATGTGTATGAGGATTAACAATTGATGCGTTTCTAAATGAATATCAATATTGTTTTGCAAAGTATCACACAAATAGGAGCTTGGCTAAGTTGGTTAAAGGCATATAATACTAACTGAACGTCCTAGATTCGAATCCAGTAACATAGATCATTTTTATACAATTTTTGAAAATTCATGCCATGTGTG
The DNA here is from genome assembly GCA_026074375.1 of Tanacetum coccineum. Lineage (NCBI taxonomy): Eukaryota > Viridiplantae > Streptophyta > Magnoliopsida > Asterales > Asteraceae > Tanacetum > Tanacetum coccineum. The sequence continues at coordinate 30,954 of BQNB010076853.1, forward strand.
TGTCATGTCATCATTGAGGTGACATCCAGTTACTAATTCATATTTATACACTCATAGTTAGCCCCGTATATAGGTT
>BQNB010076854.1:0-31029 GCA_026074375.1 Tanacetum coccineum
TCGTTTTCCGTGACTTGTGTTTTGTGCCCTGAAGTAGCACCCCAATGTTACTATTCCGCTGCCGTCCGATTTTTGGGGGTGTTACAGCGGGTGATCACCACAAAGTTCAACTCAATGAATTAAACGAACTTCGCGATCATGCCTATGAGAATTCTTTGATTTACAAGGAGAAAACTAAGAGGATCCATGACGCCAAGATCAAAAACCGCGTTTTCAACGTCGGTGATCAAGTCCTCCTCTTTAACTCTAGATTGAAGATGTTCTCGGGTAAGTTGAAATCCCGTTGGTCCGGACCGTTCACCATTGCCCATGTTTTTCCATATGGCACCGTTGAGTTATCTCAAAACTCCGGGCCAAACTTTAAGGTAAATGGTCATCGAATTAAGCACTACTTTGGAGGGGACGTACCAAAATTGGTTGTCCCGGATCTCCAAACCTTCCCCAAGGACAAATGAATTCGGGGATTGGGTCAAGCTTAGTGACCCTAAACAAGCGCTTCGTGGGAGGCACCCCATGCTTATCCGTAGTTATATTATGTAGTAATGAATAAGTGTTTTTGTTGTGAGAGGCTTGCCTTTTTCCTTTCTCGTTTGCTTGTGTTTTTGTGATTGTCCAGGATTGTCCCGGATTTTTGAAGCCTCTCGTGCTCGCGGTTTTTGTCCTTCGATCACAAGAGCTTCAAATCCTCAGCTTCATTTGGGAATCCAATATCCTAATCTAATCGACTAACGTTTATCTTTAGCATAATTCATAAACGGCTTAGGATTTACGTAGAGACCCTTCTAAAAAACATTGAGGACAATGTTTAATTCTAGTACGGGGGGGGGGATCTTCGATTTGATTGTTCCAGCAGTCCGTATGTTTTCACTGTAATCCTTTTTACACCAAATTTCAAAAAAAAAGAAAAAATTTTAAAAAAATTCAAAAATAAAATAAGTGTTTTGTCACAATTTTGACTTTCCTGCTGGGCAAAATAAGAATAAATTTTGACTCGATCGAGCGTGTTGAGCTCTAGCTTGTTCCTTAACTTTTAGATTAAGCATTCGCGAATCTTCGCGAAGAACGAAAAATGATAGAGTTAAGTATGAGTTAGATGCTAAACAAGGATTATTTGGAAATCTTAAGAGCTCATGTGTGTAATTTATGGCTTTTTCTCCCATAAGCTCCTAACCGGACTAATAATACGTGCTATTTTTTGAGATTAAACTTAAATCAACATTTTTTAGTTGATAGCAATAATTTTTGTTATAGTTTAAATTTATACTTAAATTTTCCAAAAAGAAGTCTTCTCTATATCGTGAAATAAAGTAATACATACATATATATATATGTATATATATATATATGTATATATATATATATATATATATATATATATATATATATATATATAATATATATGTATATAATGAATAATAATTATAAACTGTGGGCTTGTATAAAAGTTTTGTTGCATCTTGCCAAGGCTCTCACCGATGTTACAGCCTTCTAAAGAAAATCCCATAGAAGAATAATAATCCGAGACCCGATAAAAGTTTATCGCTGCCGGCTCACAACCGATTTTGCAAGCCTTCTTAAAAGGTCGAAGGGTACAAATTGTCATCAAGGTTATCGTATTAATGTTAAGTAATAAATGTAGACCTCTTTTTGTTTAAATTTAAATATGCTATTTGAACTTAGACTTTTTCCATTTTAACAGTTTTTTCTAATAAGCTATGTGTAAACGGGAAACCTAAGAGTTTTTGAAACCAAAGGTCCGTAAATATATATATAGACAATATATATATATATATAGCATATATATACATATATATATATGTATATATATATATATGTATATATATATATATATATATATATATATATATATATATATATATATGTATATAATGAATAATAATTATAAACTGTGGGCTGATAAAAGTTTGTTGCATCTTGCCGGCTCACAACCGATGTTACAGCCTTCTAAAGAAAGCCCATAGTAAGAATAATAATCCGAGACCGATAAAAGTTTGATGCATCTTGCCAGCTCACAACCGATGTTGCAGCCTTCTAAAAGGTCGAGGGTTACAATTGCATCATGGTTATGTTTAATGTTAAGTAATAAATGTAAGACCTCTTTTTGTTAAATTTAAATATGCTTTTGAACTTAGACTATTTCATTTTAAGTTTTTCTAAATAAGCTATGTGTAAACGGGAAACCTAAGAGTTTTTTTTGAAACAAAGTCGTGAGTTCCGATACTAGTCCTCTGTGGGGTTGTCACAAGCCTGGTCACATATTAGCCGCAAGGTTGGATGTCCGAGATTGAAAGTCGCTACATGGGATGATCTCGCCTTCAAACTCATTATTCTTGGTGGAACGTGAAGCTATAATTTATGCAAAACGTTGATCCAAGATGAAATTCAAAAATGGCACATTCACCTAAGATATAAAATTGTCGTGAGAAAAGTTATCAATTTTGTAAATAAGAGTAGTGTTAGCATCTTAATTGATATTTAACGGTGATTTCGTTTTAAGCTTGGTTTGGAATAAGTGAAAAGTCGGGAACGATGAATTTATCCTTTTTGGGGCATTTTCAGATCGAAATGCATCTTGTTCTATGATCCCTAACGGTTATGAAAATAACGAAAGTCAAATAAGTCTTTTAGCTTAAAAAAATGAGAAAATGGGAAAATACAAAAATATTAGTAGGAATAAGTGTATATCTTTAAGAATGGTAAAAACGGGGCTTTTCGAAGCTATTGATTCTTTAATTCCCCTCGATGAACACTTAGCTACTTTTCGAGGTAATTAGTCGAGGGGGATCAAGATTTGTAACACCCCCAAAATCAGGTAGCAGCGGAATGGTAACAATGGGGTGCTACGTCAAAGTACAACAATCAAGATATAGGAAACGACCTTTAAATGGACGTTTTAAGGTAAGATTTCATTTATAGCAAAATATCAGAGTTAATACATTAGGTCCCATAAGTTTTAAAAGTCATAAACATTCTTAATTAAACAAAAGCTTCATAATACCAAAAGATGACTTAAGTTTTTAAAGATAATAAAAGTTGCATAAACTTTAGATAAAACACAGAATCCGTCTTCATTGATATCCGCCACGGCTCCCGTCCAAATCTTCATGACCCTAGGACCTGAAATTACATCTAAAAAGTCAACATCACAAAGGTTAGTGAAATCAGAGGTTTATCAGTAAAAAAGGGTGGACCACAAGATCGAAGAAATAAGTAGACTCTGAAGAACACATTCAGAAGTCAAAACATTATATATGCACTAACTCATGACACCGAAGCCTTAACTAATTTGTGCCCCATTAGAAAAAAGATCTTTGCCAACACCCACTAACCACCTCTCAATGTTAAATGGCACCCGATCAACTAGTGACCCAAGTAAAGAAGGTGGGGATGTTAGTCCCGATAGATCTATCCCTAACACAACTCTCACTAAATAGCAATTAACGTTTTCCTGATACATTAGGACATCACGGCAATCAGGTAACTTAGGCAAATCTAATAATCAGCAGTAATCTGGATAGCAATACACTTTGAAAAACACTTGTGTCCAATAGTAAACAAGCATGTAATACACCCCGTAGATTTTGTAAAACAATTGAAGAAAAAGGGTCTTGATCTCACCTTATGAATGGAAATCAACAAGTTATTCACGATTAGAAAATGCGTACGGAAGATACGGATATGGCAACCTATCCATTATAGGCGTAGTAAGTACTAAACACATTGATTAATTATAAGGTCTTATAGCTCACATACTACGTTCGGGCTATCATAATTAAGAGGTCGTGTAGTGACGTATGAGGAGCTAGAACACTTAAAATCGTACATCCAACAACTCCGTCCGAAACTCCTACCACCCGAAGAGGCCTCATTATGAAACTCCCTAGTAATATAGTACTTTGATTAATACCACATATAGGTCTATATAGTTCAATCACCATCTAATTGTTTTGGTAAAATTGTGTTTGATTAGAAAAACGTTTATAATTACCGTTTTAGTAAAACTGGCGTAACTTTCGCGTTTTAAGCCCGATTTTAACGTTTCTTATGCCCACGCTTTTGTATTAAGACGAGTTATCATAAATTTACATTTTTGAACTTTTGACCTTCTGGTGAACAGTAACTTTTACTGTTCACGACCAACCCTAATTTATTTTTATCGTAGTTGTTGTCGTAAAACCCTTAAATGTCGTAATTTTATTCGTTATAGGCTCCGTTTTTAACTATTCCTTCGAGCACATCTGTAATTTGAAAGTTTATATCATATTTTTTAGATGTTTTTAAAAAATATCACTATTCTGTATTGAATAGTAAATTTATAAAAAAGTTTTATAAAAGTATTTCTCGATGTAAACTCGTAACTAACTAGCTTTTCGTTATAATTCGTTTTTTTCAAGTTTTCTTATCACTTTAGAATCGAGTCATGAGGCGTATTATTTTTATATAATGTCAAACCTACTGTATGAAACACGAATTTAAAACAGCCCTTTATAACATTTATGTATACTTTTAATCATAATCTTCTTAAGTAAACCTTAAAACCCTAATTTATACAAAATCATGTTTATACTTAAACAACATGTCAACATACTTATTAATCCATTTTTCCATGATATATATATCAATATGACCTAAGAAAAAAATGTGTAAATTCCTAAACATAAGTGATAACTCATTTTACATATTAAAAAAGTCCTAAGTGGTGATTTAGCCATAAAGAACATGTAACACATAAAATCATGATAAATAAAAGTATGAAGGTATTAAGAAGACCTTAGGAAGGATGTATGTGATGAGAAATAAGTGCTAAACCCGTGTTTAGACTCGAAACCAAAGCTTGCACAATGAAAACCCTAGCTTTCCAAGATAAAACCCTAGTTTCACTTTTCTTGATTAATACTTGAAAAAGGTAATCTAATGCTTGGAAACACCTTAGAATATCTTAGGATGGATGTGTGTAGATGTGTATAGGTTGTATAAAATTTTGTATGGATTGTTTATAGGGGGGGTTGAGCCGTGGCTATAAGAGAGCCAAAAGGGGATGTTTGTTTGATTTTTACTAAGTGTGGAAGAGTATGTATGCATCTATGAGATAATACTTGCATTATATGGTTAGTCTTAGTCAATAAAGTTGCAATAGTGTTCAAAGAGACATAGCTCATGGTCTTAAGGAAGAAAATTTGGTCAAGGAAACATTCTTAGCTAGGTATTAATTGCAAGAGTTGTACATTTGACCAAAGTGTAAGATTTCTTTCATTTTCTTGTATATAACTCTTTAATTTCGGCTAATATAAGATATATGTGATGTTGTTGAGTAATTTTTATGTATTGGGTATAAATGGTGTGTTTTTAAAAATTTTTTTGTTTGAAGCGTAGAAAAGTTTTGTTGGTGGTCCGGGAATTCTTTAAAACGTAATTACCGAAACGTTACATTATACAGTAACCATAAAAAATAAAACTTATAAGTGAAATTATTACTTAGTATAATCAATACTATGATTTCTTGACGTAAACTTTAATTTGTTTGGTGCCCGTTTACGTTGATTGGTGATTCTTAATTTACGCGATTTAACTTAACTATTAAAATTAAAAGTAAACGCGTACGAGAGAGAGAAAAAAAATGATTAGCAAAATAGATGACGTCGTAAATGACCTGAAAATTCGGAATGTTACAGTCTCCTCCGGTTAGAAGAGCCTTGTCCTCAAGGCTCAAGTTGCGGCACTTGAGGAAAGTACGGGTTCGGAGAAAAGATTCGAATATTTCTTCCGAAGTGCCTTCACGTTTCCTCCCAAGTATACTCAGCTCCTTGCCGAGAGTTCCAACGAACTTTGACTAATGGGATTCTTCTCCGCTTTAGCTTCTTCACATCCCGCTCTACGATCTCAATAGGCTCTTCGACAAATCGCAGATTTTCATCAATCTCGATCTCATCCAAAGGTACTTGAACATCTGGCTCAGCTAAACATTCTTAGGTTCCGACACTGAAACGTGGTCGTGAACACAGCTTAGCTCCTGGGGTAACTTCAGACGATAACCACTGTCCAACACACACCACATTTTCAAATGGTCCCACATATCGTGGTGCCAGCTTTCCTTTCTTACCAAATCGTACCCACTCACTTCCATGGAGATACCTTAAGTAACACCGATTTCCAACTTGGAATTCAAAAGGTTACGCCTCTTAACAGCATGAGCTTTTTCAGGGCGACTCCTACCGTCTTCAATCTTTCCTTAATTTGAACAATCTTTTCTGTCGTTTCTTGCACAATTTTTGGTCCAATAAGCTGACTTTCTCCCAACTTCCAGTCCATATCACCGGGGATCTACATTTTCGCCCTTGGACAGAGCCTCGAATGGTGCACACTTAATGCTTGTGTGGTAACTGTTATAAAGATAACACAATTAATGGAAGATGAGTATCCTAACTGAATGCCACCAAAATCCGATAACTAAAGGCTCGAAGCATATTCCTCCAGCCGTTTGAATAAGTACGCTCACTCGACCGTCGTCTGAGGTGGTAAAGCCGTACTCATGTCTAGTCTCGTACCCAACGCTTCTTGAAAAGCTTGCCATAAGTGTGACGTGAATCGACCATCACGGTCTGAATGATTGATACCCGACACACATGTCTCGCTAACAATCTCATAGGTATAAATCTTTGCTAATTTCTTAGTCTTGTAGTCTTTACGAATAGGTAAGAAGTGAGTCGACTTGGTCAATCTATCAACAACGACCCAAATCGTATCATGCCCACTGCTACTTTTAGGCAACTTTGTGACAAAGTCCATCGTTATCTTTTCCTATTTCCACTCAGAATTTCCTGGTTTGTTGAAATAAATCCTAAGGTTTCTGATGTTCGGCTTTAATCTTAGAGCACGTAAGACACCTGCTAACGTACTCAGCAATGTCTCTCTTCATACCAGGCCACCAATTACAAAGTCTCTTAGAATCATAGTACATCTTGTTCCCACACCTCCGGGATGTACTGCAAATCTATAAGTTATGAGCTTCATCCATGATCAATTTCCTTACACCACCAACTGATGGAATCCAGATACGATCGAAGAAAGAAATTTTCACCACATCTCGTTGCTCAAATAAAAGTGTTTTTCTAATCCTCTTAGGCCAATCATTGGGGCTTTGAGATCCTTGGAACTTCGCATGTGCTCCAAAATCTTAGTCTTAAAGTCCAGAATGAATAGTAATACACATAGCACGTACTCGCTTGGCTTGAGTCTTTCTTTCTTGCTTCAATGGCATATGCCCACCAAAGTTCCTGAAAGCACTTTTGCCTTGCCCGGGAGTATTGATTTCACACATCTAGTCCACTGAGTAGCGCGATCCACCGCCTTTGGCTCATATTTAAATCCTCTGATCAAATATGTACTGGGACTCTGTGGTCAGTGAAGATAATACTTTTTGCCCATAAAGAAAATGTCTCCAGATTTTAAGAGCGAACACAACCGCACCCATTCCCAGGTGCGTGTGGGTGGGTATAATTTTCTATGGCTTCTTGCAAACTGTCTTGACGCATATGCAACACCTTGCCTCGTTGCATCAGCAACTTCACCTAAAACTTGTTTTTTATGCATCACAATAGACCACAAAGTCATCAGGTCCATCGGGGAGTGCTAACACAAGAGCATTGCCTAGTTTCTCCTCAAGAAGTTGGAAAACTTCATCTTTCTTATCGCCCCAACACCATTACGTGCTTATTCTTTTGAGATCAACAGGTGAGGGGGCTTTGCGATCTTGAGAAATTCTCAATAAACCTTCGGTAATAACCCTCCAATCCTAGAAATGAACGGATTTCAGTTGACGATTCAGGGGTCTTCCAGTTTCTTGACACGACCTCAACCTTGCAGAGGATCCACTGGAGTAACCGTACACGGTTGACCACATGGTCCTAGGAACTGTACTTCTTGTATCCATAATTCGCACTTTGAAAAATTTGGCGTACATACTTCTCCTTCTGGTGATAAGGTCAAAATCGTCTTCAGGTGGCCTTCATTTTCTTCATCTACTTTGAGTAGAATTAAGATGTCGTCAATGAACACAATTACAAAATTGTCCAAATACGGCTTGCAACGCGGTCATTAAGTCCATAAAAATGCTGGCGCTTTCCAGTCCAAATTGGCATGACCTGTGAACTCAAAGTGCCCTTAATCGGGTTCTAAACGCGGTCTTTCGGTAATACTTTCCTCTGCGGACTCTCAACTGATTAATAGTCCTGAAGCGAAGGATCTATCGTCGAGAAGAGAAACAACACGCACCTTGTAATTGGTCAAACAAGTCATCAATTCTGGGGAGAGGGTAACGGTTCTTTATAGTCAACTTGTTTAGTTCCCTGTAGTCAATACACATTCTCATCGAACCGTCTTTCTTCTTGACAAAGAGCACGGGTGCTCCCCATGGTGAGTGACTTGGTCGAATAAAACCCTTCTCTTGAAGTTCTTTAAGCTGGTTCGACAATTCTAACATTTCTGAAGGGGCTAACCGGTATGGAGATCTAACAACTGGCGATGCGCCTGGAATCAGATCAATGCGAAATTCTATCTCTCGCACAAGAGGTAAACCTAACAGATCGTCTGGAAATACCTCAGGGAAGTCTCGGACAACACGTATGTCATCAAGCTTTTTCTCATCAGCCTTGATACATGCAAGTGAACGAAGATCCTTTTCCGGCCTCTCGCCTTGAACTTCAAGAATCTTGCCATTCGGAAGAGGAATACGGACAATCTTCTCATAACAATCGATGAGAGCTCGGTGGTATGCCAACCAATCCATTCCAATGATAACATCAAAACTTCCTAGCCGGGTTGGCAACAAGTCTATTTTGAACACGTGATTTAACAAGACTAAGGTGCAACTACGTAAAATGGTATTGGTGCTAACGACTTTTCCGTCTGCTAACTCTACTTCGTAGCTAGTGTTTAAAGCGGTTGGGGCAATATCAATAAAAGGTGTAAACGCAGAAGATACAAAACTCTTCTCAGCACCAGAATCAAAGAGGATACAAGCGTAGTGATCATTAAGAAGAAACGTACCCGTGACCACATTCGGATTCTGCTGCGGGTTTTCAACCACCACATAAGCTCTCGCACGAGCTCCCTCATTTGGAGGGTTCCTTCCCTTAGGACACCTGTTCTTGTAGTGTCCCTTCTCCCCACAACCAAAACAGGTCATATTCTGCAAAGCATTTCCTCCTGCATCTGGAAACCTAACCCGACAATCCTTCTCCTCATGACCAAGCCTACCACATTTACCACACTTAGGAGGGCATTGTCCATTGTGGTGAGAGTTGCAACGGTTGCACTTTGGTAGATTTCCAGCATAACCTCTACCCTCGGCTGGGGCTGCAGCATAGGCCCTGGCAGTTTCCTGCCTCCTGTTTTGTTGTTGGTGATAGTTGTTGTTTCGGTTGCGGTTGTTGTTGTTGTTATTGTTGTTGTTATGGTTATTGTTGTTGGTGTTTCTTTGATGGTCTTCCCACTTTCTTTTATTGCTTTCCCCAACTCTGGTAGCCCTACCCTGAACTGCTTGCTCAACCAGTTCGCGGGCCATGTTGATGGCATCATGCAGAGTCCAGAGCTTGTTGATGGCATCATGGAAATTGTTGTATGCCTCGATGTCATCTCCTTTCAGAGTCAGAGTCCAGAGCTCTTGCTCCATCTTTTGGATTTCAGTTGCTGGGCAGTATTCCGTAGTCATCATCGTCTTGAATTCAGTCCATGGAATATGGTTAGCATTGACGAGCCCTAGGGTGTGCACGTTCCCATTCCACCATGTTAACGCACGACCCTCGAAAGTACTAGCAGCAAACATAACCTTATCTTCTTCAGCACACTTGCAAGTTTCAAACACTTGCTCCACTTTCTCTATCCAACGCCTTAACCCAACAACACCCTCTGTTCCATTAAAAGTGTGAGGTTTTCCATTCATAAAAGTCTTGTGCGAACAACCGTGCACATTCATAGTTCCTCCAGCATTCCCAGGGTTTCCTCCTGAACTTCCAGCACTATCTAGATTAGCCCTAGACTTTTCGTATTCTTCAATAGCTTTAGCCACACGCTTTTCCACCAACCTCTTAATAGATTTCTTCTTAAATCTTCTGGGCGGCATGATTCTGTCAATAATACAAGTACAAAATCCGGTAAGAATTTGTAAGAGTACATCGAGTCGAGGTGTATGATACTAACCAAGAAAATAAGAATTCTATAATACTCATGAATTAATCGGAATGGTCAATATTTATATAATCGATCGATACGAATGAATAGTAATACGCTAGAAGATAGACATAAGGGATCAAAATTAAACCAAGTATTATATATAAAATATATAATACAACAATGATAATCAGAAGAGTAAGTAAGATCAGGGAATGCGCGCGCGGATATCGGATCAGCGATGAAGGATTCTGAAAATGAAAGTAAGGAAAATCTTTTAAAATTTTTGGTTATAGACTAGGTTATGAAAATGACCCAGTTCCCTATAACCTTGGCTCTTGATACCAATCTGTAACACCCCCAAATTCTGGTATGCAGCGGAATGCGGCCCCCCCCCCCCTTTAAAACATATATTTAACAAGCCGCGCAATATTGGAACTTATGACAGATTTTTAAACATTCTGTCCAAAAAGTGTTATAAATATATACCCTTATTTTATGTTTTTGTTTAAAGTAATACATTTCTACGACGTTTCCGGGAAAAGGTTTAAGAAGAAGAGAAAACTGTACAAAACGGATTAATAACGAAAAAGTTACGTTTTAAAATACGAGGTCTATACGTTAACTTTAACGGAATTTACCAAAAAAACTTTTTATAAAAATTATTCAAACATGATAAGTTTGATATTGTTACAAAATCTCTCCTACATATTTTTAGATTCAAATGAATAAGTAATCGTAATTTTTTCAATTATAACGAACAGTTATGGAATCCTCCCCCCTCACGTGGGCGCTGTTCGTTTCCCTCCCACTACACTACCCCCCCCCGTACTTAATACTTTTATAAATCTATTTTTTATACCCCTCAAGTTATTTTCATGACAGATTGTTATATTTTTTTTTAACCCTCCCCCGTTTTCGTCTCCTCCCCCCCCCCCCTCGCCTTCTTTAAAAAACGAGAAGTCCTCGGAAGATCGTTAAAAAAGCGGAAGTGCTTGAACGAAATTAATTTAAAATAAGACTTGTACGGGTTTTACGATAACTATACGATGTTAAATAAAAGTCACGTCTGTCTGGCCCGACACAGTAAAAGTTACTGTTCACCCTGAGGGTCAAAATATTGAACCAAATGTCAATTTTTTGATTTACTCGTTTTCTACTTCGTAAACAAAAGATGGGCAATATAGTTACGTCCAATAATTCGGGCTTTAAATAGCACCCCAAAGTTAAAATTTATGCTAGTTTTTCTGAATCGATTAATTATAAACGTTTTTACTGATTAAACGTAATTTTACAATCACAATTTGTTAGTGATTGAAACTATATAGAATTATATGTGTTATTCAATCTACTAGTATTATATTACTTGGGAGTTTCATATTGAGGCCTCTTAGGAATGGAGTATCGTCGCGTTGTTGGATTTTCGATTTAATGTGTCCTTAACCCCGCAACCTCGAACGGTCATGTACTGCACTCTTGTTTATGTTAGCCCCGAAACGTAGTATGATGTGATATTATAGACCTGGAATATGATGATAGTTAATCCCCCCCCCAAAGTACACGGTACTTATACGACCTATGATAATTTTGGTTGATCGATCTTTTACGTGCGCTTTATTGAGATATTTGGATTATCAGAACTCATAGGTGAGTTCATATCCCCACATTTTTACGATTTCATGATTTATGATTATGGGGTGGGCCAACATCCGACTCCCCCTTGTTTTATAAATTGGACGCAAAGTATTGATTACATGTTTCGCCAACGCCCCTCCCCCCCTGTTACATAACCCCAGTTAAGTCCCATGTCATGAACTCGTAAATTGCATAGAGTATTGAGTAATTACATTATGTGAGCGAGCGAATGGTTATTTAATAAGATCATATTCGGGAAACGACACCCCCCCCTCCCGTTCGGGGCTGACTACGCTATCACGGGACAAGAACGTCTTTTATAGCATTTGTCAAATTTAGGTTGTTAGGGTTAGTAGACATAGGCCCCATCCCCCCCCCCCCGCCATGGGCGTTTAAATTGCAATATTATATTTTATGTGCCTGGAAAGATTTGTCGAGCCTCTGTGTCTTGAGCTTAGTGGGTAAAATGGTAATCTAGTTTTGTGATGTCTTGTCTGCATGTGTTGGCATTATACGGGGGATAAGTCTTGCTGGTCCTGCATATTATGTATTATCAAACTATGAATTCCACCAAACATTATTGTTCGACGTTTTTTTAAAGGCAATGTTTTTTAGGTGATCAGTAAGCACATCAGGTGCATGGATACATTAGGTGATTTTGTTTTGGGAAGTCTGCTAAAGATATGTTGTTTTATGTTGTGTAAACCAGTATTTTGTATTAGTAATCAGGATCAAGTTAAAGCTTCGGGCTATTTGTATCAATAATTTTGTTTGTTATAAATCACGATGGATTTGGTGTGAAATAGAGTGCCCCCCCCCCCCATCTAGAGACCGCTTTTACAAAGGTGAGGTTTTGGTCGTTTATTATATCTCCTGTATTTCCTTGATAACATGAAGTAACACGCCCGGACCCTTATTCGCCTTGCATAACCCAATTTGGGGTGGTGTTAAGATTGGTATCGAGAGTGTAAACCCCCCGCGCTCCAGACCCATAATCACCGTAGACGCACTCCGTCGAGCTATCCACGCCTCACCATATAAATTACCTCCCAAAAGAGGTTTCCCCCCCCCCTCTAAATCGCTAGTATAGAGCTACCACGGTAATTTGAACCCACCCCCCCCCCATGACACGAAGTCCTCCTACCCCCTCCCTAAACCCCTCCACAAGGAAAAGTCAATAAAATTTCTTAATAATAAAATATAAACTTACCCCCCCCATAATCATGCTATGATCAATAACACAAGCAAGTAGATCTTTCCCTTTATCGACTATTTAATTTTGCTAATTTATGTCACGGACATAGGGAAAAAACGTGGTTCTATTTCGTAATTAAGATGGTACCAGAGCACCCCCCATGGTTATAGGAACTGGTGTCATTCCCTCTGTCACTACCCCAACACTCAGTCTATAACGACAAAGTCTAAAAGTTTTCTTTCTTTCACTTCATTTCCCCCCCCACCCCCTCCCAAATACAAAAAACTACCCTTCTCGTCTATCCAGATATCCACGACCATGCGTATTTCAAGTTCCTTACTTCTTCTCCGCTATTGTCATTATTGCATTTTATTATTATCTGATATATTAATACTTGGTTTTTAATTTCGATCTCTTAACGTCTATCTTTTGACATATCATATCTAGTTCTTAATCGGTAATTATCCCCCCGTGAATATTGACTATCCTGATTTTATTTAATGATTATTTATATCAATTCTCCATTTTTTACATGTGACATGACTTTGCACTCCTTTACAAATTTCTTAACGAATTATGTAGTATGTGGCTCAGAATCTTTTGTCCACCCAGGAGAGTTTAAGACTCGTTCTCTCGCGCGCGATCAGACGAAGATAGTGGAAAAGCAGTTTTGTGGTTAAAGCCATTGTGAAAATATGAAAAAGATAGAGCTGACTAAACAATAACTGGTGGATTGGATCACAAAATACTGGTGGAGAAATGTTGTACCAGAGATGCATGGGTTGTTCGTATAAGACATTCTGAATGGCAAACTCACTCTTTCAAGGGGACCTGATGAAGGTGTAGTCGGACTGAAACGTTGGTTCGAAAGATGGAGCAAACTGTTTTAAATTTGAAATGTGCTGAAGATGACAAAGTAAAGTTTGCACATGTGCATGTTTTCGAGAGGGTCGTGCTCACGGACCTGGTGGAAACGGGAAATTGTTCAGAACTTTGGGACTTGGGTAATGTAATCAGATCCCCTTGGTTAGCAAAGTAAAAAGCTATGCTGACCACTGAATACTGCCCAGCAACTGAAATCCAAAGGATGGAACAAGAGCTTTGGACTCTGACTCTAAATGGAGATGATATTGAAGCTTACAACAATCGTTTCCACGAAAACTGGCCTTGATGTTGTCACTGAATTGGGTGCCTACTTGAACAAAAAGTTCGTAAGCTCGCGCGTAAGGTTTATTCGTGGGGTTTCACTGAAGAATCATAAGGAAACATCCTTCTTCAAAGCATGCGTACCTTTGCATGAGGCATTCAACATGGCATCGTGGAACTGGTTCCGTAGCAAGCAGTTCAGGGTAGGCTGCAAGAATCGGGGAAAGCAATTAAAGGTAATGGAAGACAACCCAGAGAAAACAACTATAACAATAACCATAAACTACAAACAACAACCACCACCTCAACCCCCCCCCACGCTACTCTACTCATCCTCACAACAATCAACAATACAATTATCACCGCAACCTCCCGAAAACAACAATCATCCCAGCAACAAAATCTGTGTTAGAGAAAGGAAAATTGTCAGGTGATCATATGCTGCACCCCCCCCAAAAGCCCCAACTGAGGAATGATTTATGCTGGAAATTTACCAAAATGTAGTCGGGTGCACTTACAATCATCACGGAAGATTTGTCCTCAAAAGTGACAGAGATGCCAAAGATTTGAGTACATGGAGAGAGACAAGGTTATGTAGAGTCGCGCACAGCATAGGTCTAGGTAATGACTTCCTGCAAAATGCGCCGACATGCTCCCCCTTCGGGGTTGTGGAGTGGGGGAAAGGAACATTCAAGGGTAAATGTCGATAGCAGGACCCGCCAAAATGATGGAACTCAGGGGGAGAGCTTAGTGGTGGTGAAAATACACAGCTATATCAGAATGTGGTCAAGGGTACGTTTCTTTCTTCTCCTCTGATCCACTACCACGCGCCCGTGTATTCTATTTTGCTTTGGCCTGGTGCTAAAGAAGAGTTTCCTGAATCCGCGCCCCCTCCGCGCATTTCCCACCGCCATCCTGATTAATACCCCTTGCCCCTCCACCGCACCATCTAAACAACTAGCCTAAGCGCATCCCACTTGTGAGTTAGCAGACGGATAAAGTCGTTTAGATCACTATAACACGTGTTTAGTAGACCCGCGCCCACTTAGTCTTGTTAAATCAACTCCATGCTCAAAAATAGACTGTTGACCAACCCGCGATTGGAACAAGGTTTTGGATGTTATCATTAGAATGGGATTGGTTGGCGTATCACCGGCTTCATCGATCTATGACGGCTTTGCATATTGAGTCAATAAAGAATTGTTTCAAACAATCGTTTTTCCTATTACTTTCCGAAATGCAAGACGCTTCGAGTGAAGTTCATGGCGAAGAAGACGGAAGGAAGTAAGGACCTCTGGATTCTACTTTCATGTAGAATGGCTGATGAGAAAAAGCTTGATGACATACGCCTCCCCCGCGGTCCGATACTTCCCTGAGGTATTTCCGGTGTCTGAATCAGTTGGTTTACCTCTTGTGCGTGAGATAGAAAGTTCACATTGATTGATTCTAGGCGCCAATCGACAGTTGTCAGAATCTCCATAACGGTTAGCTAACCCCCAGAGAAAAAATATGTAGACTCACGCGCTCACTCTCTCCAGCACGCTCTCTCGCTCTCAGCGCAAGATAATCGGGTTTTATTTAGACCATGTCACCTCAAACCATGGGGAGCACCACGTGCATCCACTTTGTCAAGAAGAAAGACGGTTCGATGAGAATGTTGTATTGACTACAGGGGAACAAACCGTTGACTCTAAAGAAACCGTTAACCCTTCTCCCCAGAATTGATGATTGTTGACCAAAATAACAAGCCCCACGTGCGTGCCTGCCCCTCATCGAAGTTACGATCTATCGCTCAGGATATCATCAGTTGAGAGTCCCGAGAGGTAGATTTAGATTACCGAATAGACCGCGTTGAGAATCGATATGGGGCACTTTGAGTTCTAGTCCTGACATTTGCACTGACAACGCGGCCAGCAATATTTATGGACTTAATGAACCTGCGTTGCAAAGCCGTATTTGGCAAATTTGTATTTGCGTTCACTTGACTACACTTAATCTAATCAAAGTCAGAAGAAGAAAATGAAGGTCCACCTTGAAAGACGATTATAGACTTACTCCAGAAGGAGAAGCCTCTCGGCTCCCCCGCACCAAATTTTTCTCAAAGTACGAATTTTGTGTTTACCAAGAAGTACAGTTCCTAGGACATGTGGTAACCGTGACGGTATCTCGTCGGATCCTAGCAGGTTGAGTCGGTCAAGAAATTGGAAAAGACCCTCATCGAATCGTCAACTGAAATTTGTTCATTTCTAGGATTTGCCGGGTACGATAACGAAAGTTGATTGAGAATCTTCTCCAAGTGCGCAAAGCCCTCACCCTGTTGACTCATCAGACATATGACGTATGTGTGGGGAGATAAGCACTACCCGATGATGCTCTCAAATTCTTGGAAGGAGAACGAAAACTTATGCAAATCGCTACTGATAGTTAGCACTCCCTATAATGGACCTATGACTTTATGGTCTATTGTGATGCATTCCAAACAAAGGTTTTGGGTGAGTGTCCTGTACGATCGCGGGGCAATGGTGATAGTATATGCGTCAAGAATGTTGAAGAGCATGAGAAAATTCTATAACCCACCAACGACTGGAATTGCGTTGCGAGGTGGTGGTTGACGCTCTTGCTTCCCCCCATATCTGGAGGAAATTCCATCCCACTTCTATGGGACGGAAAAGGGTAAATGTGTTATCTATAATGCCACCTATAAGTTGCCCCCCCCCAGCACCCATATTGCCAGATAGGATTTAAATATGCGGTCAAAGGCGGTAGGATCGACGCGATTCAGTGAACTTCGAGTGTGAACATCAAATACCACGGGGGCAAGCGCAGAACGTCGGTGGCAGATTGCCTTGAAGAGGAGAAGACAGACCACGAAAGACTCAAGCCAAGACGAGTACATGCTATGAGTATTACTATTCATTCTGGACTTAAGACTAAGATTTTGGAAGCGCAGAGCGAAGCTTCCAAGGATCTCAAAGCCCTAACTGAATGGCTAAGAGGATTAGAAATCACATTTGGAGCATCTGAGATGATGGGAAATTACTTCTCTTGCTCTCCCGCTATTAGATTCCACATCAGTTGGTGGGTGTAAGGAAATTAATCATGGATGATGATCATAATTTTAGATATTCAGGTACATTCTGGGTGCGGAATGTTGTACTATGATGTGAGGTAGATAGACTGTATTTGGTGGCCTGGTTTGAAGACGAGGGACATTGCTGATACGTTAGAAGATGTCTTACGTGCTCTAGGATTTAAAGCCGAACATCAGTAAACCTCAGGTTTCCTTCAAAAACAAAAATTCAGGAGTGGAAAAGGGGAAGGAAGGAGATAAAAAGATAACGATGGGACGTTGTCACAAAGTTAGGCCTATAGTAGCATTGGGCATGCGATACGATTTGGGTCGTTGTTGATAGATGACCATGTCGCTCATTTCCTTACTATTCGTGAAGACTACAAGACGGAGAAAGAAGATTAGCGATGAAGATTTGATACCAATGAGATTGGCTAGACATGGTGTTGCTGTGGTATACAATATTTCAGGACCGGTGTTGGTTGATTTCATGTCACACTTATTGCAGCGTTTCAAGAAGCATTGGGAGTAAAGAATAGACTGTGTACGGAATTTTCCACACTCAGACAGACGGTCAGAATGTGAGCGTACTATTCCAACGCTGAGGATTATGAGTCCGTGCGCATATGTTATGGATTTTAGGTGGCAGTTGGGGATATCATCTTCCATTGATTGAGTTTTCTTAATAACAGTTACCACACAAGCATTAAGGTGTGCCACCATAATCGGAGCTCTGTACGGGCGGAAATGTAGATCTCCCGTGATATGGACTGAAGTTTGAGGAAAGTCAGCTTATTAGACCAGAAATTATGCAAGAAACGACATAAAAGATTGTTCAAATTAGGGAAAGTTTGAAAACGGCTAGGAGTCGCCAGAAAAGCTATGGGATAAGAGACTTGATTATTTATAGGTCGTATAGCTCATTATACTATCGTTCGGGCTATCATAATTAAGAGGTCATGTAGTGAACGTATGAGGAGCTAGGACACTTTAAATCGTAAATCCAACAACTCGTCGATACGCCACCCCGAAGAGGCCTCATTATGAAACTCCCTAGTAATATAGTACTTTAATAAACTAATACCACATATAGGTCTATATAGCTCAATCACCATCTAATTGTTTTGGTAAAATTGTGTTTAATAAGTTAAAACGTTTATAATTACTGTTTTAGTAAAACTAGCATAACTTTCACGTTTTAAGCCCGATTTTAACGTTTCTTATGCCCATGATTTCGTATTAAGACAAGTTATCATAAATTTACATTTTTGAACTTTTGACCTTCTGGTGAACAGTAACTTTTACTATTCACACCAGATCCTAATTTATTTTTATCGTTCTCGTTATCGTAAAACCCGTAAACGTCGTATTTTATTCGTTATAGTTCCGTTTTTAGCAATTCTTTCGAGCATGTTCTCGTACTTGAAAGTTTTATTGATTTATGAAGTTTAAAAATATAAAAGTTTCTGTCATGAATAGTAATTTTTTATAAAAATAGTTTTATAACACCCGATATTAACGTAAATCGTATTTTTATCGTATCTTTTTCATTATAAGGCGGTTTTTCAAGTTTCTTATCATTTTGGAATCGTCATGAGGCGTATTATTTTTATATAATGTCAAACCTACTGTATGAAACACGAATTTAAAACAGCCCTTTATAACATTTATGTATACTTTTAATCATAACCTTCTTAAGTAAACCTTAAAACCCTAATTTATACAAAATCATGTTTATACTTAAACAACATGTCAACATACTTATTAATCCATTTTTCCATGATATATATAACAATATGACATAAAAAAATGTGTAAATTCCTAAACATAAGTGATAACTCATTTTACATATTAAAAAGTCCTAAGTGGTGATTTAGCCATAAAGAACATGTAACACATAAAATCATGATAAATAAAAGTATGAAGGTATTAAGAAGACCTTAGGAAGGATGTATGTGATGAGAAATAAGTGCTAAACCCGTGTTTAGACTCAAAACCAAAGCTTGTACAATGAAAACCCTAGTTTCACTTTTCTTGATTAATACTTGAAAAAGGTAATCCAATGCTTGGAAACACCTTAGAATATCTTAGGATGGATGTGTGTAGATGTGTATAGGTTGTATAAAATTTTGTATGGATTGTTTATAGGGGGGGTTGAGCCGTGGCATGTGTAGAGCACAAAGGGAGTGTTTTTGTGATTTTTACTAAGTATTTTGCATGTAAGTGTTATCTAACTCATGTATGCTTGTATATATAACATAAGGCTAGTCAAAGATGCAATAGGGGTCTTGGGAACAAGATGAGGGTCTTAGGGAAGACTCTTAGTCAAAGGGAACAAGGTATGGGAGGTTTTAATGGTGTAGAAAATGTCTAAAGACTAATCTTGACCACTTTGATACTTCTTTGAATATTTGGCCAAAAATTCGGTTATGGCAAGAGATATATGATATATTTGAGTTAATTTTATGTATTGGGTATAAAAGTGGGTATTTGTTGAAGCTTAGAAAAGTTTTGGTGGTTCCGGGAATGCTTAAACGTAATTTATCGCGAAACGTAACATTTTACGTAACCGATAAAAATAAAACATAATAAGTAAATTATTACTTTAGTAATAATAATATAATGATTTCTTGACGTAAACTTTAATTTGTTTGGTGCCCGTTTACGTTGATTGGTGATTCTTAATTTACGCGATTTAACTTAACTATTAAAATTAAAAGTAAACGCGTACGAGAGAGAGAAAAAAAATGATTAGCAAAATAGATGACGTCGTAAATGACCTGAAAATTCGGAATGTTACAAGATTCTTAGGTTTCTTAAGTGTTTACTTATAGCATTGCGTGAGGACATGGCAATATCTTAGTATGGGGGATTTTGGTATGTGTTTAATTACACATACCTTTGACCACTAAAAACGAACTTAAATGACAAAAAACGTACCAAAAATACATTGTATTTGTATGTTTTCACTTATATTGTGCAGGTAACGGATAATCAAGAAAAGGACAAGATCAAAGCCAAAACGGACAAAGACCGAGCACGGAATGGAAGAGACCGTGAGTTGTCAAAAAGTCAAAGTCAAAGTCAACAAAAGTCAATCCCGAAAAAAGGCAAAGTTAAAGGCGGAACCGATATTGAAGAAATGTTAAATGGGCCAACCCGTACCCATCTAATG
Source organism: Tanacetum coccineum (assembly GCA_026074375.1). Lineage (NCBI taxonomy): Eukaryota > Viridiplantae > Streptophyta > Magnoliopsida > Asterales > Asteraceae > Tanacetum > Tanacetum coccineum. Next base: position 20,410 of record BQNB010076854.1, read on the forward strand.
GGACAGGTCAGCCCATTTATACATTACATGAAGACTAATACCATGAAATGGGCCCAATACCTTTTTTTATACCCGACCCATATCCAAAACCTAAACAACCCTAACTGTCGTTAAGCCCTTTATACCCTTAACCCTAAACGGCTGTTAGTCCTGAGGGACTGTTTTTGCCAACTCCCCCAAACTTTACACCACCACAAGGACGATCACTGCAACAACAACATACTAGTTGAGGGGCCATTTTTGTCAAAATCCCAAACCCTCACCCTGTTGCACCAAAACAGATACAAACACAAAACTTCATTTCCCGCCATTTTTGCCCTGTTCATGCTTCTTCAATCCTCTGCCCTTCTGCAACTAAACAACAAAAACGTCACAAACCCTTACCCCACTCCATCACATGGGACTCATTGCCATGTTGGCAATCCCATGAAACCACATTGGTCCATAACAAACGACAAGAAGTTGAGGGTTGAGATCGTTTTGCTTGGTGATCACACAAAATGAAGGGCTATGATGATTTCTGATTTCACCTCTCACAACAAACACACTCTTGTTTTCTCTCAGCAAAGAAGCACAAACGTGTGAAGACAACAAGACCAAGACTTAGTCGTTCTATATATAGGGCACTTTGTATTTTAAATCTCTCTTCTAATGTTTTATAAACCCGCGAGGGGGATACATGCTATAAACCATGAATGCAAGTGTTTTTTCAACTGTATGCTATCCTGATATATTATTGCCTAAGTCCTTACTTTTGCCATTAAGACCCCACTATCATGAACCGTTAATTACTTTTCGAAGTAAGCGAGAATGCTGTGAATAGATCTATTTGGGACTTAACTCCCCGTTGGTGTACCTATACTTTCTGGTAACCAAACGCACTTTATTTGAATCACTATGTGGAAACCGTGTTTATTGAATGAGTATAATGAGTACAATACAATGTATATATATACTACACATTGGGCTTAATCATGAGCACAAGATACAAATACAAGTCAGGCCTTTGGGCCATACAAACACGTCTGCTAACACTATGCGGGTGTTTGGCAAAGGCACCCGTTGGGGCAACTTCTTGTGATTATTGATTATCTCAAGGTCTCGGTGTCATGAGCTTAGGGCAATAATACTATTTTCTATAATAATTGTACTCATTGCAATTATTACACTTATGGGTGTATAACAACGTAACCTACTATTTATGATGACTTGTATTCAAACTGTTTACCATAAACCTATGAATTTTACTCAACCATTGTGTTGATCTTTTAGCATATTTATCTCAGGTAATTGAACATCACATGGCACGGACTTGAAGATGACTAAACTGTTATCATTCAAACTTTATGTTTCTAGATGTTTGGGACCTCTCTTTTTGTAAAAACTCTGATGAATAAATGAATGATAACTAAATTTTCCAAAAACGTCTCTTTACGATTCGTTTTCTATGATTATAACTGTTGTACTATAAAATAATACCCCAGATTAGCTTCCGCTGCTATATTTGTCAAAATGGCGGTGTTATAGCAACAATTGATGCGGTGAATATAATTAGAATGAGTTGACTTAAGATTTATAATTTGAGTGGCTATATTGTTTATACGGCTTATATGTATGCTTTTTATGCATCAATGAGTGTATTGATATATGTTATTATTATCTTAAATTCTGAATCTGAATATGAAGTTTTCGAGATTGCGCTCGTGAAGAACTTTGAGGTAGTGAGACTGTGTTGTCCACCAAACGAGTTGAGTCAACATTTGATGCATTGAATAAAATTAGAATGAGTTCGGTTAAGATTTATAATTTGAGTTGGCTATATTATTTATATGGTTAAAATGTATGCTTTCGGTGGATTGATAGGTGGATCGATATATGTTGTCATTATCTTAGGTACTGAGTTTAAATTATAAATATGAAGTTTCCGAGATTGCGTTAAAAACTAAACGACAAAAACTTTATGGACTTTGACCAAAACATTATTGATTTTGTCTAGAACCTATGGCGACATGTAGTCGATATAGGTCGTCGCTAAAAGCTCTAATTTTTTTTCGTAAAAGCACTGATTAACTCTTGACCTCACGAACGCATTACACACTCCTTTTTCAATCCAAAAGCTCTCGTTTTTTACCATAAAATCCCTACTTTTACCACCATCACCACCACACAGTTTTGTGGCTTATGTAGATGGATCCATATTAAACTTGTTAGTGTCCCTCTAGACGAGGAGATTTAGTGTAGAGAAAATCACATCAACCTTAAGATTCCTGTGGTATACCTTTTCTATGCATAGTCCCTTTCTCAAAAAGTGAAAAAAAAGTTTATTTATTTTATGTAATATTTAAATAATTTGTGTTTAAAAAGACATTTCTTGGAACTTCCTTAATCTGTAACAACCAACACTAAAAGATTATGGATGTGGATATTTTATATGGAAGGATGAACTCCAACTCCGTCTAATTGGTTATTCGATAAGTGTTTGTTACCGATATATACATGGTGAGAAAATGCAACTATAAAAGAGTTCGTGCCAAGACCGTTCAACAACATCCACATTCTGTCTGGGACCATCAACACCTCCAAGGTCTTCTCCCGGACCTTCTGGATCTGCACAAAGTCTCGGAAGGCAGAGTGCTCAATTTCAAGCTCTTAGCTCCAAAGATAGAGATAACGGATGCAACTTTTAAATGACATGAAAAAACTTGGTGTGAAGTAGTTTTTCATTTAGCCAAAACAATTTATCATTTTGAACAGTCATTTATATTTGTACTTAACTTTATGTCGTTTTCCAAAACACAGAAACACAGATCGTTTATTTGAATGTTGTTATTTAGAATGCTATTCGTATGTTTAGTTATTTGTTGTGGTTTAACACCTTTCGATTTAGTCAACTTTCAAGTTAATTTGATCAATGGTTAATGAGATCATGTTGTTTATGACTATGAAAATGGTCTAATTCCTTATTTCAACCGCCATGAAAATGGTGGAATATTGTCCATTTTTTTAAAAAGTGCACCGTTAATCATACATGTTAAATAATTAATTTAAATAATTTATAATTAATTTAAATCATTTATAAATAATCTAAATTATTATTTTTAATATGTGATAATAATTCAAACTTACAGTGACGACTTTTAGCAACCACTTGCCATCGCTATAGGTGTGGCGTGAAAATTTCCCTCTATCGGCAAATAAAGTTTTAACCACGACTATTTTTTTTCATCGTTGGACCTATAACGACCACTAAGTCGTTGCTATAGGTTAGAGTCGAAGTCAAATATGTAAGAAACTATTTTTGTCGTGTAGCTAACCTTAAGTAACTACGCGTCGTAGATTGCTAGAATTCCAGAGTTTTGTCCGCTACAAGTTTGGTCAAAGACAATGCCAAGATTGTGAAACTTTTGTCGTTTAGTGGACCACTGAACCTCGTCGTCGCTATAGGAGTCTTGTCGCGAGAAGCCACCAATTTTGATACTAAACTTGTTCATCTTCTGATATTTTCCACAGTTATCACAAACAAGGGTAAACAAGTTATCAACACAAGTGGTGTTCCGATTAGCTCTTCTAACTGTTGTTTCTGTAATGTGGAGCCATGAACTCTTGATTCATTGTTGTGTCAATTGCCCTTATTGTCAATCAGAATATGGACAAGGTTGAATGTTGTGGGGTATAAAGTCCTCTCCTCTTACCCTTTGGTGAAATCATTGATGGTCAAGATCTTCTAAGAGGTAATTCTTTTGTAGCTAAAAGCCTTTCGTGTGCTTATGGGTTCGTTTATTTGGTCGATCTGAAAGGGGAAATATGTGTTTCATGCACCAACGACTTCCAAGGGCCTGATAATTTTTTGCTATGGATATGTTGTCCCCACAAAGGACTGACGTTTGATGTGGATATCAAATAGGTGTTCATGATATGTGTTTATGAGTTGTCCGTTTTGGTCTCATCACCGAGCAACTGTTTTAATTTAGCATTGGCTACGTAGTCTTCTTTTGTTTTTATTTGGATGTTTCTTGCTCCTTCTTGGAGCTAAGGTCTATTTTATTTTTTTCTCCCACCTTCCTTTGGTGGTGGTGCTAATAATAATTGTGCTCTTCAACAAACAAAGTGGTCTATGGTTTTAAGAAGAGGTTTACGGTGCCAATTATTATGACGGCCGGATTAATTTGATCAAATACATGAAATGGATCAGTACGTTTGGATTATGGCATTTGCATTTGTAACGCCAAGTTTTCGTAAGTATATTATTAATTACTTCAATATTATTTGTAGACGCAAGAGACTTGTGCAGAATTTTTTAGGTTTTGGCTCTCCTCAATATGGTATCTTGGCGAGTTCAAAGAACGAGAGTCGATTATTTTCTCATCTAAATATACCACAATTAACCCAAATTGCTATTAAGTCATAATTATGGCCACATAACTTCATAAATAGTCCATAAGGACAATTTGAAGCATAAACAACCCGCTTTTAGTCGATTATATATAATCATCTCTTAAAAAGCTAGAATGTGACAAATTAAACCACAATTTTTTTTATGTAGTTTATAAAGGAAAGATGAAAAAGTCTGGAAGATGATAGTGGAGTGAAGAAGAAAAGATTGTTGTGTTCTCGATCTAAAGAGAAAAGGAAAAAAGACATAACTTTTTTTGTGTTTCTGAGCTGAAAAAAAGAGTGAAAAAATAAACAATTTTGAAGTATATAAGAAAAGTCAAGCACACTTCTCCTTTCTCTCTTTCCTGATCATACTAAATTGAGAAGAAGATTAAAAGTGAAATTCTGAGCTAATTTATTATCCTTTACTTCTCTCTTCTCTCCTGAAAAATTCTTAGAAACATAAATGTATTTTGTTACCTTATCAAATCTTTCCATTTCTCTCAAAAACTAAACTCGAGAACTGAACATACTTATTCTTAATAATAATATCATTATTATGTTAATATAATAAAAATTATAACGTCGTCATGATGAGGAAAGAAAGAGTGCTTATACTGCAATTCATCTCCCATCCAATAGGTAAATAAACCGGCTAATAACAATAACGAAACAACATGATGACTCCAATACAAAGTGTGAATTGAAGGTAATTGGTTTTTCCTTGTCCATTTCATTCAAATGCATATGACTTATATAGATTTACAAAGTAGAGGCTTGAGCCTATCAACAAGAATACTGAATAAGGATTGATACTAATCCTATCATACAACTAATGATTTGATAAATCATCCAAATATATCAACTAATACGCCCTCGCAGTTGGAGTGGGAGGAGGTCGGACGCTCAAACTGGATCGAAATTATTCAAACAAAGCTGAGGGAAGTCCTTTGGTGAAGATATCAGCATACTGGTAGCGATAAGGTACATGTAGAACTCTAACCTGACTAGCGGTAACCATATCACGGACGGAGTGAATGTCGATCCCAATGTGTTTCGTTCGTTGATGTTGAACAAGGTTGGTAGACATATAAACAGCACTAATGCTATCACAATAGACAAGAGTTGCAGTCGATAAAGGAGAGTGTAGCTCATGAAGAAGATTACAAAGCCATGCAGTCTCTGCCACAACGTTGGCAACACCCTGGTATTCAGCTTCGGCACTAGAGCATGAAAGAGTGTGTTGTCGTTTAGCGGACCAAGATAATAGGTTATCACCCAAAAAGACACAATAACCTGAGGTAGACCTGCGTGTAGATGGACAACCCGCCCAATCAGCATCACTATAACCAACCAGAGGTAGACATGCGTGTAGATGGACAACCCACCCAATCAGCATCACTATAACCAACCATGCGTGCATATAAGTGAAGGCCAAAATCCAAAGTACCCTGAACATATCGCAAGATACGCTTGAGAGCAGCTAAATGTGGCTCTCGCAGATCGTGCATATAAAGGCAAATCTGTTGAACTGCATAAGACAAATCTGGACGTGTAAACGTGAGATACTGAAGCCCCCTGCAAGACTTCGGTACATAGTAGGATCCTGAACTGGAACCCCGTCCGGACCCAGTTTGGACTCCGTATCCACTGGTGTTCGAGAGGGGTTACAATTATCATATTGAATGGTAAAATGTTTCCTTGTCACTATCATAAAACCAACGACCTATATATAGGTTACACAGATAAGGCTTTGAGCCCAAGATAACTATGAATACAACTCATCATGACTAGGCAAAGATAACTATGAATACAACTCATCATGACTAGGCCAATTGAATACATACTACACATAGAGTGGATTAATAATGGAAAGAGACCAAGCAATAATGTTGATTGATATAGCAAATATGTTGATTGATATTTGCCAACTAATAGTTTAGTGCCCTCGTAGTTTGAGCGGGAGGAGGCCGTACACTTAAACTGGATCGAAATTCTTCAAACAATGCGATGGGAAGTCTTATGGTGAAGATATCAGCATACTGGTAGCGAGAAGGTATATGTAGAACACTAACCTGACCAGCAGTAACCATATCATGGACGAAGTGAATGTCGATCTCAATGTGTTTCGTCCGTTGATGTTGAACAACGTTGGCAGACATATAAACAACACTAACGTTATCACAGTAAACAAGAGTTACAGTCGATAAAGGAGAGTGTAGCTCACGAGGAAGATTACGAAGCCATGCAGTCTCTGCCACAACGTTGGCAACACCTCGGTATTCAGCTTCGGCACTGGAGCGTGAAAGAGTGTGCTGCTGTTTAGCGGACCAAGATAATAGGTTATCACCCAAAAAGACACAATAACCTGAGGTAGACATACGTGTAGATAGACAACCCGCCCAATAACCAGAGAGGTAGTGGAGGATGCATATAAGTGAAGGCCAAAATCCAAAGTACCCTAAACATATCGCAAGATACGATTGAGAGCAGCTAAATGTGGCTCTCGCAGAGCGTGCATAGAAAGGCAAATCTGTTGAACTGCATAAGACAAATATAGACGTGTAAACGTAAGATACTGAAGCCCCCTGCAAGACTTCGGTACATAGTAGGATCCTGAACTAGAACCCCGTCCAGACCCGGTTTGGACTCCGTATCTACTGGTGTCCGAGAGGGGTTACAATTATCATATTGAATGGTAAAATGTTTCCTTGCCATTATCATAAAACCAACGACCTATATATAGGTTACACAGAGCCCAAGATAACTATGAATACAACTCATCATGACTAGGCCAAGATAACTATGAATACAATTCATCATGACTAGGCCAATTGAATACATATTACACATAGAGTGGATTAATATTGGAAAGAGACCAAGTAATAATGTTGATTGATATTTGCCAACTAATAGTTTAGAGGGATTCAAAAGAGTTGATTGGTTTTCTCTTTGTAGCAGCAGCCGGTTTTAACTCCTTCAAGAGTTGGTTTTCTTCCCCCTCATCTCTACAATAAAGAGGTAAGGAGAGAGGAGTCTTTGTAACGTTGCCCTATTTTCATTGATCAATAAACATAAATGTTTGGGTGTCCCGTGTGTGTTACTTACTTTTCAGATGATTAGAGGTTTGAAGTGTGTCGATATATTCACAAAAGTCGGGATTCCGCATCATAACTTCTTTGTTTGTTGGGCTGATATCCAATAAGTGGTATCAAGAGCCAGGTTAGAAGTCTTAACAAGAAGCTAGGTCGACTTTGTGAAGGTTCTTGCGATTCGGTTTTAGGAGCAGTAAGGAGTATTGTGTCCAGGTATCAAAGAAGCAAGGTATAAAGAAACAAGCATCAGGTAGTAGGTTTTGGAGGGTTTATCCAAACTAAATTTACATCACAAGGTTCTTTGAGGTCTCGAGTTTGAGATCTACAAGAGATGTTCGGGTACTTTGTTTATTTCTTGCACTTCAGTTCTCGGTTTCGAGAGTATCGACTGAAAAGGGTTTCTGCTATTTTGGTTTTTGGACATTAGGTCTTGTTGTTTAATCGAGCAACATGGGTTTTTTTTTCTTTTTTTTCTTGGAAGGTTTCGATTATCGCGGTTTTGGGACAAGGTGTAGAAACATTCAAGGGCTCTTGGATTTTTTGAGTTGTCGAGGTTGTTGACACGGGCTAAAGAAAGTTCAAGGTTGTTGGTTTCAGCTTATAGAAGATCGACGGGTTCGGCTTTGTCGAGTTTCTAGCAAGAAGAAAATCGTTGTTTCTTTGGTGGTTCATTTTCAAAAGACGGTAACAAAAAAACAAGTGAATTTACTTATTACATACATGCACATAGACATTCTTAAAATTTGCATGCATGTGAAATTCTTTTGCTAGTTAAGTATACGTGAAGATGTTGACAAAAGAAGAGTTTTTTGTTTTTCTCTTAAAGATTGAATCTTTTATTTGTTAATGGATAATTCAACAAATATTGTTTAAAGGTTTCTTGTTGTGTTGCTTTGTAGCTTGGATCACAAGTTACAGGTTTAGCATATAAATTCGACAAGGGAGTTTCAAAGGCACACGATTACTTTGTTTAGTTCGGTGTTGTGAGGTATATATCATAAGGATATCAGAATAAGAAAAGGGTTTGGACAAAGATGTCGAGGACCTAGTTTGACATCGAGAAATTCAATGGGAAGAATGACTTCCCTCTATGGTAGGTAAGGAAGATGGCTTTACTGGAAAAACAAGGATTAGTTGCTGCATTGGAGGTGTTACTTGCAGCCACAATAACAGCATACGATAATGTCATTCAGAAAAAGGATTTCAGCGCATTGATATAAGCTAGGTTGTAAGCATTTATACTATATCATATATGATAATGTGCTTGAAAATAAAATACAAGTAGTTTGTGATCTCCTGGTGAGTAGTAAAAAGTTAGTTTTGTATATAATATCATATATGATAATCTGATTGAAAGTCAACTTCTTTAACACTATAATATATCATATATGATAATGTGCTTGAAACTAAAATACAAGCAAGTCTGTCATCTCCTAGTGAGTAATTAAAAGTTAATTGTGTGTAAAATATCATATATGATAATCTACTTGAATGTCAACTTCTGTAAAACTATCGTATATCATGTATGATAATGTGCTTAACACTAAAATTAAATCTTTGTATCTGTGTAGAGAAAGCTGTTTTCAATGCATTTTACACAAGAAATGGAAATACACAAGATGAGACCGAGGTTTGCAACAAAGATCCTGACACATGACATAAACATCCACGTAGAGAAGATAAGCGACGAGGCACATGCCTTTGCAAAGAAGCACATAGACAAACAAGCAAAGCAGAATCTCATAGGGGTTGCAGTCGTAAAAAAGAAAAAAAACTCAGAATTCATAAAATAGTTGGCAGTGTCATCTAATGCAGTTACCTTTGAATGTAAACAATATTTACTAGTTTTTATTTTTAAGTACTTGTAGTATGTACTGGTGGTACCGTAGTGTGTATCACATTTTGGGGATCCGTTGATCAATCTTTAACTATGTAATGCTACTACATCTCTTTTATGCTGATGATGTGGTCTTCATAGCCTAATGGTGTGATTCAAATATCATCACTCGTGTGTTTTTTCTTTGGATTTTATAGTAGGAGAAAATATTGTAGATTGTTTCAACATAAAAATGATGGTAGATAAAAAAATATTGAACTTAATGTTATATCATATATGATTTCTTTCAGAAATCATATAAGATGGAATGATTCAAACTTGTAAAATACAAAAATCAAATGTGATTAGTCAAAACAAAAAAGAAATAATATAAAATCGATTGTGATGAACCAGTATATCATATATGATATATAAAAAGTAAAATTATGTAAGAAATAAAGATCCAACAATTATTCATAATCAAAAGAGTACTTTTTAACAATATCATATATGATAACTCAAATAGAAAGTAATCTAATGTAAAATCGCATATGATATACCTAGGATATCATATATGATAAACATTTATTCATAATCAAAAGACACAAAAACAAAAAGTCTGCTGAATTCATGATTAAACCAAAACCTTCTTATTATTGAAACTACTATTCTTCTTCTTAAATCAATTCTTTTTCGTTTTCAATCATGTGAGGTCTTTAATTCAGGATCAATAAGCAATAGAGTGTTTAGTCTAGAGATAGAAAGATTATAAAGTAGAGAGAGAAAGAGGGAGGAGGAGGATTAGAGAAAATGATTAGATTGATTAGAAGACACACCTCACTAATGAGGAGGTGATGGGGTATTTATACCCATTTTACAAGTATGAGCAAGGTGCTCTTGTCTTTTAGACTTTGGCTATTTAGCCAAGTTTCGTGACTTATTTTAGTCACGAACCTTTCATCTAACCTATTACACAATATTATTTTTCTAATTATTACAAGACTCGATCTCAATAAGATCGTCACTTTTTATCATTCCTAACAATCTTCCTCCAAGGGACGATCATTGAGATCTCTCTTTGATTGCATTAATGATCATTGAGTTATCTCTTTGATTGCAATAATGATCATCATTTTCTTATTCGTAACAATCTCCCCCTAAAGGATGATCATTGAGATCTGTCTTATGACTTTGATCTTTGAACTTTAAAGCTTGTTTGTCTTGAGTCTTAATGTGTAATAGTGGTCTTGTTCCAATCATGCTCTAGTGATCTTGATCTTGATCTTTCCATTTTCCTTTTTGTCTTTGCCTTTGAGATCTTTTCATATCATCATT
>BQNB010076855.1:649-31028 GCA_026074375.1 Tanacetum coccineum
GGAATTATCCGGAATTATTATGATCGTGAAGATGGTGAAACTACTCTGAGTTTCGTATATAGTTAGATGTTTGAAAAAAAATCGAACAAAAATTAGAAAAATCGCAACAAAAAAGAGAAGGAAAGTTTGAAGATAATCATTTCACAACTATCGAAGGAATCATACGAAGGATCGATTATTCGGTGATACGTCTTAAAAGTCAGTGATGTAGAGTATTGTATAAAGTGGAAGATATCGCCACTTGCCTTGTAAAGTATATATCAAGACGTCTGTAAATAGTTGTGTCTTTATCATGGTAATGGTTGGGAAAAAGTGTCTAGCAACTTGTATCTTAGACTTAATCTATTTGTTTCGTAATTTTTATTTAACAATAATTTATTTCCATTTCCTAATCATTAACCATGGGTTTTACACGAATGAGGATTTGTACGAGCGTGCATGTCTATTCCGTTGTTACGGCCAGTATACATGTCTTAGCTTCCTTGTTGGTTTATTACTGTTGGTGAAAGTTAGAAGATCCTTACCCTATATCATTCTTCATCCTAACTGTTGGTTAAACTCGAATGAGGGTGTGATCTAACACACATGTCTATTCCTGTTACGGCCATTTATGTGTGCTTCAGCTGCCTTGTTGGTGTGGTACTTTTGGTGAAAGATTGTAGAATGATCAACCCTAAGCCTTATCAGACAAACCCATATTTACCTTTATAAACTTGTTACTCCTTAGCTCTAGTGGTGGAGATGTGTATCCTTGCCAAGCTTATGATAGAATACTCATCACGACTGAGCAATTGAGCAAATTAGTTACATGTTACCACATAGATTAGTTGAGTGATTTGAGTGTTTTCATCTTCCTATTTCGTGAGGTGTTTGGTTGTGTACTTGTAATAGATCAAATAAATGCTTAACGGAAAATATCCTTAAGGATACATTTTGGTAAACTTCTAAAGGCTATTTGAGGACAAGTATGATTCAAGTGGGGGGATATTTAATGACATCAAATAAAGTTTATTTTATAGCATCATTTATCTTATGTAATTGACCCATTTTGTATAATTATTGCAAAGAATTGTTACTTAATCGTTTGAATTTAAGAATTGCAGTAATTATAGAGTACTTGGTGAAACTTAACTAAACGGCATGCATTCTGGAGCTTAAATGAAGATATTTTGAAGACTATTGTTCTGACAACCAATACGCCGTATCCATCAAGGAAGATACGGCATATCTGTGCCTACACTCACCAAAGACCATGAAGGAAACATGATCAATACAACGTATCCAGAGAAGACCGATACATCGTATTGGAAATATAATATGTGAATATTCTTGAAGATATCAAACATGGTCCCTACTCCAAGAAACTCCAATACACCGTATCCAAGACATTGGATACGCCGTATCAAACCGACTCTGGATCCTATAAATAGAAAACTCAAAAACAAGTTTTAAGTGTGCTAAATCATATTCTCGATATCTAAACCATAAAAGTCAATAGAGGTCTTGTAATGCATTCCAATCCATAGGAGACAACGTGTAATTTCTTATACTTTTGTAATCATTTAGTTTTTGGTATCATTCGTTAACTCAGTTAGTTTACCTTGGCTAAGCCATTACTCTTGTATTAATTATGATGTTTGAAGGCTAATACATTTAGGTATTAGCTATTATCATGAAGATCTGAATGTTTGGTTTTGTTTATATCTCGATTGCTTGATTTATTGTTGAATTATTGATTATGTTTATCACATGATACTTGTTTACGTGCTTAAGTATGCGACCTATTATTCAACTGAGTCTAGTCCTACATATTTAATGCGTTGCAACTTCGGTGTTGTTTGGGCGTTGGTTAAGAGTCCGAGATATCTCTCCATATAGTAATGCATATAGGTGGAACAAATAGGATCACTAATAACGTCATGCTTTCCTCGATTGAAGTGGTTATACCATTGTAGGTGGTGTCTTAGTACTAACTAATAACGTTATGATCATTGGTATAGTTTGGATTGTAGACTACCACCTAACACAAATTACCATTAAGGAGGAAGTGGGTAATGTCTCTATGAGCTAGGGTTAGTATGACACACACCGTGTTGTACTCTAGATGAATTATAATCAATATAAATAAGGATGCTTTATGCGGATGCTTTAATTGTGACAGAATTAATGTGTCTAAGTCTTAGGAAGAAGTCCTGCCTAAGTCTAAGAATGATATACCACCTTGAGATAAGCAATCATTGCACTAAATAAACAAACCAACTTCTAATTTGATTAATTATGGCTAATACTGTTTTCTATTATAAGGCTTGACCGCTCTTTTATCTTTTGTTAATTTGCTTGCATGGGTTAAAGTGTCTTGAATTAATTGTAGTCACCACCAAACTTGTGCCAGTCTCTCAGACTGAAAACCCCCTTTTAACCCGTTAGAATTAGGATTAGAACTAACATAGGTTTAGCATAGGTTTGACTTAGATTAGAATTAACCTAGATTAGTAAACCAAAGTATAAATAAATTGAAATATTTAACCTCGCTTTAAGTGTTCGACACCCTACTTACTACGAAACTACCACCGGCCGGGTACACTGCCCATTAAAGTGTTGTTTTTGGTTAAGTCAACAAAATATAAATTTAAAACTTGAATCATAAAAATATACACCACACAACGACACATCAATCTTCCAAAATCATGAAATTATATTCGTACATGAAGTTTCCTACAAAAACTTTTAAACCCCTAACTCTTCCTACAAAATTGTTGTTTTTACTAGGGTTGGATGGTTTCTGTCTTAACTCTAGTCCTTTATTAATGATCCCTTTGTAATGTTGTTTAGACATAACATTAATTGGTGATTCTAGATCGATGTAAGCTTGTCTTTTAAGGAAGTGGCCAATCATGCAAGAGATCTTAATGTTATTTAAGTTTCTGGTTCTTATCTTTGCCTTGACCCAAGGTGGTTTGTGGCAGTTTAAGAGCCACTTGTGATATTCTAATTCCTCTAGGGTGGGGAAGGTATAAAAGTATTCTATTTCATCCGAACCGACTAATGAGTCAACGATCCTACTATCCTCAAGCCATGACTCAATTTCTATCTTTTTCTTAGGATCACAAAACTCACTAATAGAGGTGGAACTAGATGGATTCGCATTCTTCATAGCGAAGAATGGAATAGTCAATGAAAATTATGAACAAACACACAAAGAAAAGATAGACTACAAGAAAGCTAATATACGGAATTAAATTCTCACTTGAAAGGATTCAAGCGAGTAGAACCAAGTTAAACTATGATCGAAACCTAACTATTCCCCACGCAGCAGCGCCAAAACCTTGATGCGGAGGTCGTACGGGACTTCTACAGAAAATTTTACAATCCCTTAGGCAGTGTACCTAATCGTTGCAGTGTATTATAGGCAAGACTCGGGGGTTGTTATCGTTCTATAGGGGAATAGGTTGGGAAGGCTTGATCACGGTCTAATAAATTTCTAGAGGTTGAGAGAAGATTATTTTTATGTTTTTATATTTTATGAAAGCAGGTAAATCTATGGTTTGAGAGGTTTGTTTGTTTAGCTAATAACTAAACTAATTATAATCTATGCTACTTATGATAACTTTATGATAAGCAAGTGTATTTACCTAATCATGCACTGCTCCTCAGATTGCTTCTCCTAGATCCGTTGCTTTGTGACACTTGTTATGATCTGTGTAAGTATTTCCTAGGTCATGAACGGATTACACGAACCCGCCATCTATTTAATATTCTGTTAAGGCAACGCACAAGTAAGGTAGTATAAAGACTATTACCAGGCCCTTAAGAGTATATTAAATGCATGTGAAATAACTTAATATGGATCAACCATATAGTGGGTAAGGTAGTATAAAGACTGTTATCGATGGTATCCTTTGTACACTACTCGCGTTTCTTTAGACACATCAACAACGATATCAAAAGCTGGTTTTTTAAAGCCAAACACGCACATTCATCAATAAGAAGCAACATCAAAAGGATCTACAACCTAAGTTTCATGCAATCATAGATAAATACAAAGGAGGGTTTAGCCTCGCATGTTATAAATAAAGCAAGAAGATAAATTAGTCAAACAACACATAGACATATTGAATGATTAATAATAAATAACCTTACTTGATTAAAACATGGATTCATGGTAGTACAATAGGGTTTTGAGGCCCTAAAAACAACCTATAAAGCTCCTAAAACAAATAGGGTTCGTCTCCCTAGGGTTATACAAAATTATCCCAAAGTTACACCCCTAAAACCCTAAAAACGGATATATATTTATAGAGATGTCGACGCGACAGCGTCGCTTTGCGCCACGTAGACGATTCTAGATCCTCTTTAAGTCAGCCACGTCCTGACGCCGTCGCCAAAATTCTGACATCATCACTAGATAGATCATGACGGCGTTGCTTTATGCTTGCGACGCCGTCTTCAGCCACTATTTGCATATATCTTCATGAGATTTGGTGTAGGTCCGTAATCTTGTCTGTTTCTTCTCTAAATGAGCCCAAGTTACGTGTATTTCCTCCAAAAGCCATCCAAGTGCTAAAAACCTAAAAACAAACGATTAAACACATAATCTGGGCATATTTGCATGATTTAAGGGGTTAAATAACCCCGAAATAGTATATAAAATGACACCTCATCAAATATCCATACACTTGGGATTTGCTTGTCCTCAAGCAAATAGGCTTTTCTTCCTAGACAATAGCAATATGAAGGTCATTTAACCTACTCTTTAAAAGTATTTTACAACATAACCTTCTAGACCTCGTAATTAAGAGCACGGAAAGTATATACTTGCACCTCACATAAGTGTTTGGGATTCTCTTTTTCTCTCGAGTGTATAATAAATTATAACATAATGGGGAAACTGAAAATCAACACTCATTACCTGTCATAGCATATAAATTACCATAGGCTTAGTAAAGGATCAAACCTCCACTGCTAGGCGCAAGCATTATTCATTACTGTCCAATAAGTCTTTTAAAGGGTTGTGGGGTGTAGGTGTAAGATAACATTAATGAAAATGGAAGCGGATGGGATATATTTGGGTGGTGACTTTGGGAGAATTTGGAGTGGATAGGTTAGTGGTATGTGCTTAATTACACATACCTTTTACCTATTAAAACGGGTTTAAAAGACTAAAAACATATCAAAAATGCATTGTATTTGTGTGTTTTGCATTTATACTGTGCAGGTAACGGATATTAACAAAATGGACAAAAACAAAGCCAAAAGGACAAAACCAAGCCGGAGAATGGAAAGTGCGTAAAAAGTCAAAGTCAAAGTTAAAGTCAAAGTCAAAATCGAAGCCAAAGACGTCTGCATCTTAAATAGGCCAACCCGCACCCAAGTTAATGGGCCGAGTCAGCCCATTAATCATCAATTATACGCTTTAAGCTTTTAAGCCTTTATAAAAAGCCCAAATCCAAAACCATATAATCCGGCCCGAATATAAGCCCAACATAACATTCAACCATAAACCCATTAAATGTGTTTGCACTGTTAGTCCCTGGAGGTTTTCAGAGTTAGTCCTTAAGACTTACACTGCTAGTCCCTGACTTTTACAACAAAAGCCCCTACAATCCTTACACCCTAACACCATTAGTCCTTAAACCCCTAACACCCGTTACAGATTAAATACCCAATACCCATAAAACCTTTTCCTGCCATTGTTACTAATCATCTGTCTCTTTGAGTTTGACCCTGCACCCAAGGCAAAACTTCACCCTAGCAAGAAGATAAGTCCACCATGGCAATCCCATGAAGACCCATTGGCTGATAGGACAATGACAAAAGATTAAGGGCTCAAATTATACTACTTGAAGCCAAAGCAAAATGGATGGCTAAGATGATGGTTTCGAGCTCACTCATACAAGAAACACACCTCTCATACCTCTTACAGAAGTAGCACAGATTGAAGCCCTAGATGCTTCCTCTTTGGGCTATAAATAGAGGGTTTATTCTCATGGTTAGGGTGTTCTTTTTCTTGTATTTTTTTACAGTTTTTAAGCTTATTTCCTTTCAAGTATTGTAAACGTTTTAAAGTATTAATGAAAGTTAGAGGTATTTTAAGAAATTCGTGTTTGATCCTTTGTTAAGTTGTTTAAGCTTTAAGCCATGAAAACAGCTTATGATCTCACCTAAAGCTTCACTAAGCTTTAAGTTTCTTATTCCTTAAACTGTTTTGGTTCTTGCTTATTTAAAACTGTTTTGTCTTTAAAATCCACCAAATATCACTCAAAAAGAGCTTTTATGGATGATAAGCCAATTCTGGAAGGGCTTATGGGTTTTACCAGCTTATCTTTGATAAGCTGGAGCTTGTAGATCAGCTCATTAAGAGCTTATTTGCCCTTGTGTTTTTATATTTTATGAAAGCTGGTAAATCAATGGTTTGAGAGGTTGGTTTGTTTAACTAATAACTAAACTAATTATAATCTATGCTACTAGTGATAACTTTATGATAAGCAAGTGTATTTACCTAATCATGCACTACTCCTCAGATTGCTTCTCCTAGATTTGTTGCTTTGTCACACTTGTGATGATCTGTGTAAGTATTTCCTAGGTCATGAACAGATTACACGAACCTACCGTCTATTTAATATTCCGTTAAGGCAACGCACAAGTAAGGTATTATGAAGACTATTACAAGGCCCCTAAGAGTATATTAAATGCATGTGAAATAACTTACGAGGGATCAACTATATAGTGGGTAAGGTAGTGTGAAGACTGTTACTGATGGTATCCTTTCTACACTACTCGCGTTTCCCTAGACATATCAACAACGATACAGACAAAAGCTGAGTTTCTAAAGCCTAACGCGCACATTCATCAACAAGAAGCAACATAAAAAGGATCTACAACCTAAGTTTTATGCAATCATAGATAAATATAAAGGACAGTTTAGCCTCATATGTTATAAATAAAGCAAGAAGATAAATTAATCAAATAACACATAGACATATTGAATGATTAATGATAAATAACCTTACTTGATTAAAACATGGATTCAAGGTAGTACAATAGGATTTTGAGGCCTTAAAAATGACCTATAAAGCTCCTAAAACAACTAGGGTTCGTCTCCCTAGGGTTATACAAAATTATCCCAAAGTTACACCCCTAAAACCCTAAAAACAGATTTATATTTATAGAGATGTCGGCGCGACGACGTCGCTTTACGATCCTGACGTCGTCGCCAAGTAGATGATTCTAGATCCTCTTTAAGTCGACCACGTCCTGACACCATCACCAAAATCCTGACGTCGTCACTAGATTGATCACGACGGCGTCGCTTTATGCTTTTGACGCCGTCTCCAGCCACTGTTTGCATATATCTTCATGAGATTTGGTGTAGGTCTGTAATCTTGTCCGTTTCTTCTCCAAATGAGCCCAAGTCACATGTATTTCCTCCAAAAGCCATCCAAGTGCTAAAAACCTAAAAACAAACGATTAATCACGTAATCTGAGCATATTTGCATGATTTAAGGGGTTAAATGACCCCGAAATATTGTATAAAATGACACCTCATCAATACTGTTTATCTCAAGTGGGGGGATGATTAATATATAAAGGAGTATTGTAAAATAAAAAAGAAAAAAAAGGTGGTGCAACTATAAGTCACCTAGTGATTGAACTCTTAATGTTGGTAATAAAACCAATTAAGTAAAAAGGTGGTGCAACTATAAGCCACCTAGTAATTATGGGGATGGTGTAACTATAAGCCATCCAGTAAAGAATAGGTTAGCACACTCCACAAGATCTCATTACTAGCTAACCCATTGTGAAGATATGATGAGATTTTCGCACTCAAGGACTTGGACTATGGATGGACAATAGCCAGTTATGGATACCTCAGGTTATATATGACTATTTGTTTTGTGTTTTTGTCTTAAGACCACTTAAAAGTGTATCTCATGTTTATCCTAACCCTTATATCACCCAATTAAACCTATGTCATGTCACCCATGTTGCCTTTAAGAATTGTTTAGACCCTGATTCTAACTGGTGCAGATTTGTGTACTTCTCAAGCTTATGATAGAATACATGCTATGACTGTGCAAATTGAGCGATCACCCCGAAAATGAACTCTTAGACTAGTTGAGAGTTGAGTGATTTTTGATCCCCTTTTTATGAGGTGTTCGGCTTTGATGTTTCTAGCATAAGTCTTTTATAGATTCATTTTTTTGAGTTAAATCATAGAAATCCTTTTATAAACTATTTTAACAAGTCTACTTGAGGGCAAGCATAAGTCAAGTAGGGGGTATTTGATAACATCAAATATTTGATACTTTTTAGTGTTAATTCTCCTCTAAAAATACTTGCAATTATCTTATAAATACTTGAATTCGATACTTTTACGGTTATTTCCTTGTTTTCAGGTAAAATACAAGTATGTGACAAGAAACACAGGAAAAGGACGTAAAAATAAAGAAAGCACGGATTCTTACGAGGGTTTACGGCGTAAGACCTATGATAGTGTTACGCCGTAACATATTCAAGGCATGACACGTCACCTAGGAAGATTACGGCGTAACCACACGAAAGGTTTATGCCGTAACATCGTTATTATTGTAGGCTGAGTAATCCTAGTCAGTGTTACAGCGTAACATGGCTAATGAGTTACGCCGTAACATATTTTATGCCTACAACATGGAAAGCATCTTTAGTACTTTACGGTGTAACACTCTACAAGGTTACGCCGTAACAGATTCGTAATCTATAAATAGAGGCCTCATTTTACCATTTTAGTATTATCTATTCCACCAGATATCCAAGGGGTGACCAAGTGATAGGATCGTTTAAGCTCAGTTTTTTTAGAACTATATCTAGGATTAACTATAACATTGAACATAACATATGTATAGCGGAATTAACATAAGAACAATGATATTGTAACAAGGTTTCTTCATTATCAAACACTCCAAGCCCCAATTATATTTGATCAGAATATAACAGTTACAACTAATCTGTAACAGGATCAAGTTACCTTGACCTTGAGGCTACACCACCACTATAGACATCTACATCTCTAACTCTTGCAAACACACACACGTTTTCTTTTTGTGTACATATGAACTACACGCCTATGAATCTCTTTATATAGAAAGATATCAAGGCTTACAAAGGAAGATAAACATTAGACAACTAAATCTTTTAAACATTAAGGAATATCTTCTGTTATCTTTATCTTCTTAAGGAGATCTTCCAGAATCTTTATCTTTTGATATCATTGACCAAATCTTCCATAATTCTCCACCAACTTATAGAATTCATTAATGACGATTTTGATCCTTTTGTTTCATTTTTTTGTTCTTTTGTCTCATCAAATCTATAATTCCTAACAATCTTCCTCTATTTGTTGATGATAAAACAAACAATGTTCTTGTACGAACTTCATCATAAAGCCTTTAATCAAAGCTTCCCCTAAAGTTGATATCATGGATCTCCCTGAATGAAACAAACTTCCCCTTAAGTAGATACCTTGCCATGTCACCACACATAATAAGCTGCAAATCATATCTCTATAATCTTCTTCTCCTTTTTGTCATAATCAAATAGGGGTCTTGTGAAGATAAGCAACTTGAATCTTTACAACTACAAACCATATACTACACTACTAATCCAGCCTTCCAATGTCTCAAATTACCCTCTATGACTCATAATAAGAATAATGAATTCAAGATAGTAGAAACTTAAACTAGTAGTAGTAATAATGACTAGAAGTAGTTATGAAACCTTTCATTTCAAGTGGTGCATGAACATAACCTGATGGATAAACATTTTGTCAATTAAGCTTCCCCTGAAACCAATATGTTAACCATCTCTTGAATCTTCAATTCTGTAGGCTCTATGTAATGATTATTAAGTATAACGAACTTGATGTAGAAGTAGAATAACCCAAACTTGTGTCTTATATCTTGTACTATCCACGTGACTTTGAACTTATAAATAAATCTGTGAAATATAAGTAGATCGCAACCTCTTGACAAAAATCCTCATCTTCTATGAGACACATAACCAAAGTGATAGAAAATGTACGCATTAAGCACCATAAGTTTATAGATCACACACCTTTGCTAGATTTGTCAAGTCTTCATCACAACATTGAAAACACAAACAAGTTACCTCCAAATGTTGTAAGCCATTTGAGATACGATAAGAACACAAACCTGTGAAACCCCACTTTAACTCCAAATAAGTGATAATTAATCATCTTCATAACCAATTAATTCAAACAATCCAAAAATGAGCCTTTTTCTATCAAAACCAATCCAAGATCCAAAATTGTGTGTGTCATTTGATATCGTACAATACTAGCAGTATTAATTCCATTAAGCCCAAGCAGTATTAACCAATCTCCATTTTAATGCTAGCAGTACAAACTTAATACTGCTTTAAAACTAGCAGTTGTAACAACCTTTTCATAACCCTAGCAGTATTAACGTACTTCTTGACCAAACAGTATTAATCTTTGCTTTGACAGTATAAACATACAACTTGGCAGCATTAACACTTCACTGGAAGCATTAAGTTTCCTTAGCAGCAGAAAGTGCATATTAGCATCGAGCAGCATTAACTTGGGCTTACTACTGCTTATGTTCATCAACCACATTCGCCACCCCTTTTTGAAACCACCTTCATTAATTTCACACGTTATAAAGAGCAGAAACATGTACCTTCAAAGAGTTATCCTTTATAAGATAGGAATTAAACATTCCTTGTTTAGCCTCATCAGTAGCATGTTCCCCACTTTTATTTATACCATTAATATCCAACGTGATTAATGGATGACATAACCACATTAGTACCCACTTCGACCTGTATTAAGTAGAAACTACCAACAGTCTTAACTTGATTAGGGTTTGTTTTTCACCTTTGCAACCAAATCACACTTCTTGAACAAGAACTCTTTAGCCAGTAGAAACTATGATTCCATCTCTCAGTCGATGCAAAATATAAACCAAAACCTTAAGAATTAGGGTTAAATTATGTCATTATACATGTGCAATCAACCATCAATCAACCAAAAGAGAATAATCGCTTCGACAAAGACGAAACCTTGGATAGAGAATCATTGAATCGTTGAATAGCAGACCTCGTCAAACCCTTCTTGGACAATATGCGATCATCAAAGATAGAAGAAACAATCATGATGCAGGCGAGTATTAAGAACCATGAGTGACAGGCAAACCTTATACCTAACTTAAGATAAAAAGGAAAACCTTACTTTCCTGCTAATCGAATTAGGGTTTGTATAAACCCTAGTTTTACCGAATTCCGCATATTACCGAATTAGGGTTTCCTGTTCACCAAAGATCATCAATCACCGAAAAAGAAAATAGAAAACCCAAATCTTTTTTCTTCCATGAATTCGACAATAAAACAACTTGTTAGATCCTAGATCGAGAGTCCCGTGGCTCTGATACCACCTGATGGGATCGTTTAAGCTCAGTTTGTTTAGAACTATATCTAGGATTAACAATAACATTGAACATAACATATGTATAGCGGAATTAACATAAGAACAATGATATTGTAACAAGGTTTCTTCATTATTAAACACTCCAAGCCCTAATTATATTTGATCAGAATATAACGGTTACAACTAATCTGTAACAGGATCAAGTTACCTTGACCTTGAGGCTACACCACCAATATAGACGTCTACATCTCTAACTCTTGCACACACACACACATTTTCTTTTTGTGCACATATGAACTACACGCTTATGAATCTCTTTATATAGAGAGATATCCAGGCTTACAAAGGAAGATAAACATTAGACAACTAAATCTTTTAAACAATAAGGAATATCTTCTGTTATCTTTATCTTCTTAAGGAGATCTTCCAGAATATTTATATTTTGATGATTTTGATCCTTTTGTTTCATTCTTTTGTTCCTTTGTCTCATCAAATCTATAATTCCCAACACCAAGGCCTTAAAAACTCGAAGAATTCCACCAGAAGTCCAAAAGAGATCAAACTTATATTACTTTTGTATTTAATCGTTCATAAACCGCATATGTAAGAATTATGAATTTTCAATCTAGGATTACCTTTATTAATTCTTGCTTTGTTGTTACCATGAACGGCTAAGCACTTTAAGTGCTGGCCTAGTTATGAATTAATTATCGTTATAATGTTTGTTTCTTGTTAAATCATGATTTCATTAGATATCCTTTTGACTGTCATGTAACCCTGGGTTTTGGTAGTATTGCGGGTGGTTTAGACCCTGTTAGTCCTGTTATTAGATTACCTATTGAACGTGGGTTAATAGTGGTACTAGGATAGGTTTTAAACCCTATCCCTAGTGTAGGAACTAATCCTGTTACCGCCTCTATCACTTAATATACTTAAAAAGCACATGTACTCTTTCAAAGAGGGTTAATAATCTATTTAGGTTATTAGACTAGTTCTTAGGATAGTTGGGATTAATCGCTATGACTTGGTTGCCCTATCTTCGTAAACCTTTTATGGATTCAAGATCGCAAGAATTATAGGGCAGACTAAATATATCTATTCAGGTATGTCGACTTTAGAAACCACTAATGAAACCATGGTATAACATTGCACAGGAAAACATAAGTTATGACGGTAGTAATGAATTAGCTAGGTTAGCACGTTTTTCTCCCTGACTACTCTTATCAATTTACTTTCTCGCAATTTAGTTTCCTGTTATCTTACAAATCAATCTTAAACTATTTTCAGTACGTGACAATTCAAATTAAAACTAATTAAAACTTAGCTCTTGGGACGGCCTCGGATTTACCATCTCTACACTAATCACAATCGGGTTCTCTGCCCGTTAGTGCGTTTGTCAGGTGAATCGAGTTTTATAAATTTAAAACTTGATAAATATATATTTAAAATAAAATACGCATCAAGTAAGATAAGAAATAAATGAAGAGATCTTGGATTGATAAATCATAATTCTTACAAACTGCGTTTATAAATGATTAATGCTAGAAATAAGTAAAGTGATCCTCCCTTGGACTACTAGGTAGAATGCTTCGTCTTCTAGAGGCCTTGTTCACCTCTTGGTACTGTGTTGTGAAGTGGTGAAGTGAGTGATGTTGAATGAGCCGAGTGAGGGCTCTATTTATAAGTATCGAAGGTGTTACGGCGTAACAGTTATGAACACATTACGCCGTAACAATGCTGATGTGGTTTCGCATTCTCCAGGCTTAATTTATGTTACGACGTAACCTCATCGTCGTGGTTACTGGGGGTGTAATCGAGTCAAACCGAGCTCGAGCTTGACAGGGCTTGAGTTTGGCATGAAAAATTTAAGTTAGGCTTGAGCTTGGCTTGATAGCTTGAGGAGCTTTAATCATCCAGGCTTGAGCTCGGCTCTAGTAAAGCTCGAGCTTGGCTCGAAAAGCTTGAATTTATATATAAACATTAAATTTGATTTCCAAATTCATCAATAAATTCAAGAATGTACACGATAAGCTCAAAAGTAAAGAACTTGTACAAAAGATTCGAAAAAAATACTGTGTAAATTGTTCTTCTACAAATATTTTTTTATTATACCAATATTTATGTTAGTCTTAAGGTTGTGTATATAAATATGTATAATAAAAATATACATGCACTTGAAGGCTCAAAAAGCTCGATAAAAGCAAAAGGTCGAGCTATTAAAAGCTCGAGCTCGGCTTGTTATGTGTTTCGAGCTCGTTTATTAGGCTTGGGCTCGGGCTTGAGCTCGATAAAAGCTCGACTCGGTCGAGTCAAGCTCAAGCTCGAGCTCGAGTTGCTTGATAAAAGCTTGGCTTGTTTTCACCCCTCCATAATGCTGACTCGAATACTCAATCTACTTTAAATAATATGTTACGGCGTAAAGGTGATGACGAGGTTACGCCGTAACACCTGATGTTGAGTTATTTCTTCCTTAATCTTGATTACGGCGTAACTCCTGCGGGGAGGTTACACCGTAAAAGCCTTGAATGCCTTTAATTGCTTTGCTTGCATTCCACGTCCAAATCCCGCGTCTTTTGCTCAAATGCTCGCATTGCTTCTGAAAACTAAATATAAGAAATTAAGTAATGTTTTTAGATATTTATAACATAATGATACGCATTTTCATAGGGAATTTGATACTAAAAAGTATTAATTATTTGATGTTATCAGTAACTAATAGGATTGGCGGAATGTGACAAGTTTTAATGTTATGCAAAATTGTATTCGTAAAGTCATGAAAAGTTTTAAAGACCATCGTGTCACTCACAATGTCTTGAGAAAAGTCTTAGTATTTATATAGATAACTTTTATATAAACAAGTGTAAAATATACGCAAGATAAGGTATGCATATATCTAAGTCTTGTAAGCAGGTAGTGTAAGCAAGTAGTGTGTATGCACACGAAAAAGTTTGTTGTGATGCAATGTTTATGAAAACAGTTATAGTCTAGGTAAAATATGCAACCTAGTTCTCTATAACCTGGCTCTAATACTAATCTGTAACACCCCCAAAATGGGTCGAAGCGGAAATATGTCTGGGAGTGTTACTTCATAATACAATAGCACGAGATATAAGAGAACGACCTCTAAATGAGTCGTTTGAAAGATAATCTTGTTGATTTAATTGAAATTTAAATAGTTATAAAATTTGTTCCAAAGTTGCATCAAAATGAAACACTGAAAATAATACAACGAGATTGATAGTTTGAATGCAAGTAGAAATCCATGAATGTAAGATTGTAAAATTTGGACTTCAATGCACATCAAGAACATCTAGCATCTTATTCACCTGAGAAATACATGCTTAAAAGTGTCATCATAAAGTTGGTGAGTTCATAGGTTTAAGTAATTATAAAGGTTGGACACACGATTTAAAGTAAGTATTGCATGGTATACAATATCTAGAGAAATAATTACGATTGCACTAAGCTCATGACACCGAAAATAGACCAAGTTATGTATGCCAATCAATTTCAGACAATCAAAGTACCCTAAGGAGTGTCCAAAGTGAGGTACTCGCAATCCGACATGGTATACGCCCGTTGGCCTTGTTGGCACCAATCTTAGACAGGGATGTCAATCCCAATAGATATATTTATAACACTCGCTCTTACTTGACACGTACGGTCGGTCAAGAAATTAACGATTCATGATAATTCGGGCATGGTGGATATATCACAACCTAATAGTTTTAGTTTTAATTTCATAATAAAAAAATGTTTACGTTAAGTTTAACATTCAATGTCTAAGTATAAATATGCACCTTCGTAATATTTTTCTAATTCTCCAAAAATTAATTATAGTCTATTTCGCTTGATTTACAATTTTTATTATTTCTATGACGACAATATATATATTGTAACAACCCGAGTTTTTCGACGTGTATGACGATCGCGAGTTTGACGTCATAATTATTATTTTACAAATTCTTGTGAGCGAATGTCGACATTTAAGATTTCATTTGTCGTAAATAACTATTTTCGTATTTTATTACGAACGGAAATTTAAAATATTTATTTTTAACGTTTCGCGAGTC
This sequence comes from Tanacetum coccineum, assembly GCA_026074375.1. Lineage (NCBI taxonomy): Eukaryota > Viridiplantae > Streptophyta > Magnoliopsida > Asterales > Asteraceae > Tanacetum > Tanacetum coccineum. The sequence continues at coordinate 16,163 of BQNB010076855.1, forward strand.
GACGTTTGACCGCGCGTTCGTTAATTATTTTAAGTATCGTAAAAATTTACGACGCGACTCGTTATTCTTTTTAAGAACGTAAATTTATTATTTTTATGAATGGCGTCATCTTGTTCCTTGTCTCGAGCCGGATTAGTGTTTTAAAATGTACACATTTTATTAAATATTTTATACCAAGAAAAGTGTAACGGAAAATAAAAATTATTTCGAATGTTTAATCCCGAACCATGATTGTCGTTTTAACTTAAGTAAAAGTATGGTGTGTCAAAAATTTAAAGAAGAAAAGAAGGAGGGACTAAAAGAGTCAATAGGCCAAAGTTCTTTTCTATATAAACTAACACATACACACATATATTCCCTTTACAAAAATATTTTTACTTCCTCCTCCCCCTTGAAACACCACTGCCGGCTGCCACCATACCACCACCGCCAGAAAAGTTTTTTTTTTTTTTTTTTTTGTTTTTTTTTTTTTTTTTTGTTTTTTTTTTTTTTTTTTTTTTTTTTTCTTTTATTTTTTTTTTTTATTTTTTTTTTTTTTTTTTTTTTTTTTTTGGTCACAGAAAGCGCTGCGTCGTCGGAAAAAGTCACATGCATTCCGATCAACCTATATTTTTTGAATCCTCTCTTCATTTCCTACACATCTACGCAATAAAATAACACATGCAATGGATATTTTCGGAGTTGAAGTTCGGGTTTGATTCATAAGATTTCGAGTTGAGGGGTTGTTTAAAATTGTAATATTAAAGTGGGTTTTGTCGAAAATGGCTTGGGTTTGTGTTCGTGTTTGCGTCCGTAGGTTCGAACCACAAAGAAAGTCGGAACCAACACCTTATGTGTTGTTGTAAGTATCCTAGTTATGTTTATTTCGTTGTTTCGTTCTTAATTTGATTTCGTATATTATATGTGATGAGGTCCGACACTTGCGTTGGTTAGAATAGATTCTGAATGGGTTGATTAGTTGACGGAGATAGGTTAGCTAGGCGTATTTGATGTTGTTGGGAGGTGAAAATGAAGTTTCTATAAGTTCTGTAAAAGTTAATTTCGAGCAAAAAGTTTGGCTCAGAAAACGAGGTTCGAAAAATTATAAAATCTGATTTTTGATTTTGTAATATGATAGAGTTCGTCCTAATGTACGTTTCGAAAATTCGAACGTCCCGTAACTCCTAATAACGAAGAAGTTACGGTGAAAACAAGTTTAGAAAAAACTATAAATTGTTTAAGCTTATTTTGGTTGCTGATTAGATTTTAAACGGCAATTTTGGGCACTTTCAAGTCCGTTTCAGCCCTCCGGCGAAACACGAAAGTTGTCCGGAATGACGTTTTACATAAAATTTCTTTTTGGTCAAAGTCACGAAAACGTGATATAGCGGGTCAAAACCGATGGTCAAACTGCTGCATTTTTATTAAAAATACAAGTTACAACAGAATTGAAAAAGGGCATTTTGGTCATTTTCTGTCGAGATTCATGTCTCGGCTAAAACTAAAAAGTTGTCCGGAATAGCATAAAATTTCTTCTTCGTCTGAATCGTGAAAACGTGATTTAGAGGGACGTTTGGCGCGGGTCAGATTTGAGTAAAAATAAATATAAGTATAAAAGTCAAACAAAGTCTAGCGTTGACTTTTGAAAGTCAACGGGTTAATACTAAACTTGTCGGACATAATAAAAGTGAGTAAACGCTATTATTACTAAGAGTAAGACATTTTAGACTTAACGATGGATACGAACGGGGTATATTCTAAAAATAAAAACTTTAGTAAAAATCAAAAAAATAATATCGATATGAGTAGTTGGTAACCACATTGACGGTCGAGGGTTCGACGAGATAACTAAATCTTATCACAAATATATTTTGATAACGAGACTTACTAAATATGGTAACTTTCCGAAAATAGTAACTTTCCAAAAATAGAAAATTTTCGATTAAGTTATGTGAGATATAAATAAAAGAATGATCGTAACCTAATATTGTGGGGTTTTAGGATCTAAGGCGCAAGTGGATTTCTCATCACATGTATGAATATATATATACTATATATATGATTTTGTTGATACGATGTACGCATCGTTGATTATACTTTTCGGTATAGTAATCGAACGACGTAATTTATAGGTCATGATCGTGTTCGTTGATTTTCCGTGGATTGTTTCGATTAATTGATCTTCAGCTTCGATCAAGGTGAGTTCATAGCCTCGCTTTTAAGTGTTTTAAATGTTTTTAAACCCGCGAGGGGGATACTTGCTTGTTTTGAAACTGAGAACGCAATATGTTTGATACTTGAATATGATTCCTTCACTACTGAGTATATGCCTTTTTGCTGTGTGACCGTTAGTTACCATGTGTTGGTGAACGCTAATGCATTAAATAGATCTATTGGGTTTGACAACCCTGATCGGGGTATGAATCCGACGGTGAGCACCATGTAACGGACATTTTGTGGTTAGTATTAGGGGATGTGGCATACTTCCCGGTCATGATTTCGTGCTACGGGATGAATGTGTTAAGTTTCGGTACACGGGCTCATTAGTTGGAAATCAATATTTTTATAACTTGGTTGTAACGAGCATGTTTATATGTTGTGTTGAAACCGCTGCGTATCGTAGTTTGGGGGCGTTACAGAGTCCTCTGTAACATATGCTTAAAAACGTCAACAAAACGTTGAGTGAATTCATAGAGTTTACGATTAACACATAGAACGCATATTTTAGTTCAACAAAACATCAATAACGTTGCTTTGAGAGTAAGCAAGTTATAACTTTCTGATTTCCAACTAAAGAGCCCGTGTACCGAAACTTAACACATTCATCCCTTGTACGAATCATACAGTGAAGTATGCCACTTCCCCTATACTAAACCACAAAATGTCCTTACAGGGTGCACACCGCGGATTCAAGCCCGGAACAAGGTTGTCAAAACCAATAGATCTATTTAATGCATTAGCAATCACATCAACAAGGCAATTAACACTACCCAATAAAAGGCATAAACTCAATAGCAAGCGGAATAATATTATTTATCAAAATCACATTGCCGTTCTCATTTTCAAAACAATCAGTAGGGTTGTTTATCACCCCGCGCGGGTTTAAAAACATTTAAAACACTTAAAAGCGAGGCTATGAACTCACCTTGATCAAAATCCGTGTGAATCAAACTAAAATGAATCTAAGCACGAAAAATCTACAAACGGCGATCAATACCTATAATTAGAGTCCTCGATTACTATACCGAAAAGTATGGTCCAACGATGAGTACATCGTATCCAACATAAATATATATATATATATAATATATATATATAAATAATAATATATAAGATCTATATATATATAATATATATATATATATATAATATATTAAATATATATATATATCATAGTAACATATATCGAAACATGTGATGAGAAATCCACTTGCGTCTTAAATCCTAAAACCCCACAATATTAGGTTACAATCATTCTTTTATTTATATCATACATCGCTTAATCGAATACTTTCTATTTTAAGAAACTTTCTATTTTTGGAAAGTGACTATTTTCGGAAACTTACCATATTTAGTCTCGTTGTCAAAATATATTTGTGATAATATTTAGTTATCTTGCCGAACTCTCGACATTCAATGTGGTTATTACTTGTTCATACCGATATTATATGTCAATTATTACAAAAGTTCCTATTTTTAGAATTTACCTCGTTCGTATCCATCGTTAAGTTTAAAATGTCTTACTCTTAGTAATAATAGCGTTTATTCACTTTTATTATGCCCGACAAGTTTAGTATTAACCCGTTGACTTTCAAAAGTCAATGCTAAACTTTGTTTGACTTTGACTTTTTATACATATTTATTAATTAAGTCTGACCCGCTCCAAACGACCCGTTATATCACGTTTTCACGATTCGGACGAAGAAGAAATTTTATGCGAAACAATATTCCGAACAACTTTTATTTTAGCCTAAAAAGGGGGGGAGAGGAAGAGAAAGGGAAAAAGGGGGAGGGAAGGGGGGGGGGGGGGGGGGAGGGGGGCGGGGGTGGGGGGGAAAAAAGGGAAAGGGGGATAAGAGAGGGGGGAAGGGGGGAGGGGGGGGAGGGGAGAAAAAAAAGGGGAAAAGAGGGGGAAAGAAGGGGGAGAGAGAGGAGGGGGACCCTGAATCTCGACAGAAAATGACCGAAATGCCCTTTTTCAATTCTGATGCAACTTGTATTTTCAATAAAAACGCAGCAGTTTGACCATCGGTTTTGACCCGCTATATCACATTTTCGTGACTTTGACCAAGAAGAGAATTTATGTAAAACGTCATTCCGGACAGCTTTTGTGTTTCGCTGGAAGGCAGAAATGAACGAGAGTAGCGAAAGTGCCCAAATAGCAGTTGAAAATGCTGAATCAGCACCAAATAATGCTTAAATAGCTATATCACATTTTCGTGACTTTGACCAAGAAGAGATTTTATGTAAAACGTCATTCCGGACAACTTTCGTGTTTCGCCGGAAGGCTGAAACGAACTCGAAAGTGCCCAAAATAGCTGTTGAAAATCGGATCAGCAACCAAAATAAGCTTAAATAGCTGATTGCAATTTATAGTTTTTCTAAACTTGTTTTTCCCCGTAACTTCTTCGTTATTAGGAGTTGAGTTACGGGACGTTCGAATTACCGAAACGTACATTAGGACGAACTCTATCATATTTCAACATCAAAAATCAGATTTTATGATTTTTTTGAATCTCGTTTTTTGAGCCAAACTTTCTGCTCGAAATTAACTTTTACAAAACTTATCCGAAACTTCAATTTCACCCTCACACACGACATAAATAACGCCTAGATCTAACTATCTCCGTCAACTAAATCAAACCCATTCACAATCTAATTCTAACCAAGCAAGTGTCGGACTCTCATCACATTAAAATATATCGAAAAAATAAAATGAACGAAAACGACAACGATGATAAAGGAGAATACTCACAACAACACTACAAGTGTTGGCTTCGGCTTCGGATGGGTCTCGGACCCGCGGTCAAAAACACGAATACAAAACCAATCGGATTCCAACTAAACCAAGAACACAAAACAATTGTTTCTCCCCTCCTTGGTGGTTCGAACTCGCTGTAAAACAACAACACAAACCAAACAAATTTTTTCCGACTAAACCAACTCTATTACAACACTAATCTAACCATTTTAAATCATCCTACAACCCAAAAGTTCTCAAATCAAACCGGGATTTTTAACTCCAAAAATACTCATTGCATGTGTTATTTTATTGCGTAGATGTGTAGGAAATGAAGAGATGATTCAGAAAATATAAGTTGATCGAATTGCATGTGACTTTTTCCGGCGACACGGCGGTTTTCGATGACCGGAAAACTTTTCCAATGGTGGTGGTATGGTGGCAGCCAGCGGAGAGGGAGGAGGAGGATGTGTGTGTTTGATTATGTAAAAATGAATAAAAGTGGAAGTAAAACCCTTTTTATACTTGCACCACTTTGATCAAATGACAACTTTAGTCCTCCCCTATTTTCTAGTTTAGATTTTTTACACACCAATGTTTTTCTTAAATAAAAACCGACAACCATGGCTCGGGATTATACTTTCGAGACCATTTTTATTCCCGTCATCTTTTTCTTGGTTTAAAACATTAATAAAATGTGTACATTTTAAAACACGAATCCGGCTCAAGACAAGGAACAAAATGACGACATTTATAAAAATAATTAACTTACGATCTTAAAAATAATAACGAGATGCGTCGAAAATTTTTACGTTGCTCAAACCGATTAACGAACACACGGTCAAACGGTGACTCGCAAAACGTCGAAAATAAAAATTAGCAAAATTTCTCAAAATTATTCGAAATAAAATAAGAAAATATTTATTTACGATATATATGAAATTATAATTATGATGTCGAATTCGCGATCGTCATACGCGTCGTGAAACTCGAGTTGTTACATTCCACCCACCTTAAGGGAGCGCCGTCCTGGTGCTCTTCCTTTCTTACTCGCCTTAATTTTTTTTTTTCATTCATGTGAGATGCTTTCCTAACGATTCCTGGTCTCTCAGTGCTTGAAATGCAAAAATTACACGATATACATACACACCATGACATTCCGGAATGAAAAAGTTCCAACAAACAAATGGTAATTATACCGCACAAGAAAAAAATAAACATGGAGAGGCTCTTATTATAAGAGGCAAAACAAGTCGCGTAAATATATTTGACAAACCAGATCGCGTCGTTCTAACCTTTATAGTCGCGCTCTTCGTAAAGGACAATATACGTCGCGGAATATATCCGACTAAAATAATTATCACGTCGTTCTCACGAGAAATTTTTCTAAAATGGGTGATCGATCCAAACTTAGTTGGGGATCATAAAAAAAACAAAGCCAAGCGTACCTCGTTTATCAAAACCAAGGCCGAACTTACGTCGTTAATTAAATTAAAACATATGTTGCTAATTAAAACCAAAATAGGCGTTAATAATCAAAACCGATATGTATTTATATCATTAACCAAATCAGAATACTCATCATTATTCCAAACAAAAACATACATCGCCATCCCGGTCTCATTCAATGATGCGCCACCAGTTGCGAAAACAGTCTGGAGTACATACGACCCCATCAAACGCATTATAGCACAAAAATCATATATTCAATTAAGCACATAATTGCCTATTAGTCATTTTAAAATGACTTTATATTTCTACCTATCTTATCATCACGCTTGGCAACAATCATGCTTGCTTTCCATAAGTTTTAGCAAATCATCGATGTTTACTTATCAGGAAGCCTCAGCAGTGGCTATGCTCATCACGCGGTTCATACCCAACTGATTAGATCGATTATTATACCGAGCTTGCCGGATGGCCATGCTTCTTGGTAATGACCTCGACTAATTTACGGTTAGGTTTTTGCCTACCATAGTCATGCTCATGGGCTAACATGCCACAACTGACAATGGTCTGGCTTACGTACCTCTCAAATCAACCTTCATATATATTTGGGTAAATATACCCATTCACTCACATCCTAAGCCGTGTCACGGCAAGACAAAAGTGACACAAGCGCTTACTGCCATTCAAAAGCATATGGCACATAAATCACATAATTCACATAATTCGGCGGCGATAATCCCGCTACAACACAGAATGTCAAACGACAAATCAAAATCGATTAAGAAAACAATGAGCGTCATGGACTTATTGCTCGTTGACAAAAATAAAAAATTCCAACGTTTATGCACCGCGACCAACATAAACGACTCAGTCGTATCGTATCGTCTCAAATCCTAAATGACTTGACAAATCAAGTCGGGATAATTTACACACATTCCTAATTCAATACCATTCGGCTTACGACCTTAGCTACTTCGATCGTTCCTCCAGGATGGAAACGTACGTTGCCACTCGACTGGATTCTCTAATCTTTTCGCTCTTTCATATGCACACAAAGCCGTTACATCCAGGAGAAAGGATCACTAACCTTAAATCAGGTGTCGCTTAGTGCCTTATTATAATCCTTGACGATATCAGGTATACTCACAACTATACTACCACTACATTCCATTTCGGGAAAGAAGTCTTCTTTATGGCCATCAATTGATACTGTTAGGATTAATGCTTTCTTAACTTAGTACCGACAGTACAAATAGTTAGTACTGTCAGCTATACTTAGTACCGACAGTACAAAGTATTAAGTACGGTTAGATAGTTAGTACCGTTAGTAGAAAGATAGTTAGTACCATTGAGAAGATATTTAAAAGATATTTATGAGATATTATATAAAAAGATATGTAAGCCTTTTAGGGTTATCCTTGATATATAAAAGGAACCCTAGGCCAAGATAGTAATATAGTTCAAACAAAAAACATAAATCATAGATAAATAATCATAGTTTTAGCAATCTGTAATCCTCAGAACCCTATATAAAGTTGTTATTACATTTGTTCATTGTTCTCCTTAGTAACCTGTATTAAGATTTTCGCTTAACACAAAGTATTATCATTGTTACTGCATAGTCATTGTATATATACAACCTGGCTATCATCCTTTATTAGGCTTGCAAAGGATCCCATTCAGTTTAACAAGGACTATCAAGTGGTATCAGAGCCTTGAGAAACTCTGAATAAGAAGAACAGATAACCAGTTATTCATCTCCAACCAACAAAACTAAACATGTCTGGAACACAAGGTGAAAATCCACCACCACCACCTCTACAAGAGACACAACAAACTCCTCATACAGTCTTAACCATCATGCTGCCTATTCTCAAAAAGTTAGAATAATAAATATGGTCTATGAAAAATGGAACACTATTTGGCTCATACAGATTATCCAATTTGGAGGTTATCCAAAAATGGGAATTGTTCCCTGGGTCAGTCACAACTAGATACATCATGACAAAGTTTAAAAATTTTGCCTCCTAAAACGGAGAAGAAGGTATGGCCAAGAAAGAGAAAGAAAAGCTAGGACTCACCTAGCTAATGGCCATAACCAGAAGATCAATCTAGCTAAATTCCATAAGGATGACTGATGCAAAAGAAATGTGGAAGATGCCCATCAATCCCGATTTGGTGGAAATAGATGAATCCAAAAAGAGCAGAAGTACATCTTAAAGCAACAGTTTGAAGATTCACTGTAGCCAAACACAATGGGATTCACAAAGGCTATAAGAGAAATCCAAAGTCTTCTCATTCATCTAAGATTCTGGAGCAAGGTGTATTTACAGAAAGATTGCAAATCAGAAATTTCTAAGAACTCTACCTCTGCTTGGTTACAAGTATCCCTTAATTATGATGAACAAACCAGGTATGGACAGTCTCAGTTTAATGACTTGTACAACAATCTAAAGTCTTTGAAAATGAGTTAAAAGGCTCCTACTACATTGCATCATCTTCCAACTGCAAAATGAGCATTTGGTTTCTGAAACACCAGAACTGTACTAATGATGTTATACCGCTTTATGGTGTTTCCAATACTTCTGCCAAATCAAAGCATGAACTAACATCATCATATTCTCTTGCTTGCAAGTCAATCAAGTTGTTCCTCAACTGGATCATGAGACTTCGACCCAGGTTGATGAATATGACCTTGAAGAAATGGACTTAAAATGGCAAGTGGCAATGATCTCCATGAGAATAAAGAAGTTCTACAAGAAGACTGGTAGAAAGCTACAGTTTGATGCAAAAGAACATGTTGGTTTTGATAAAACCAAAGTGGAATGCTACAACTGCCACAAAACAGGACATTTTGCAAGAGAGTGTAGAACAAAGGAAGATAACAGGAGGAGGGATGGATGGAATCCTAGAAATAAAGATGGGAGTAGAACTGGAAAGAAAGAAGAGTCTAAAGCAATGGTGACAGTTGATGGAGAAAGTGTTGACTGGACAACTCATTCAGAAGATGATGAAAATTATGCTTTCATGGCTAGCAACAGCTCAGGATCAGACACACAGGTAACTTCCTGTTCAAATGAGTGTAAAGAGTCTTGTGCTAAGCTTAAAAGACTATATGATGCTCAGAGAGAGGAACTCAGTGATGCTAGCGTAGAAATAAAGGCTTATACTCAAGGTCTTAAGAAAGTTAAAGCACAGTTAGTTGCCCATCAACAAGGTCAACTTTGGTATGAACAAAAGATCAAATTATAAAATAGAATTAGATGATAAAACAGATGTTCTATAACATACCGATAAGAAATTGTTGGCTAAAGCTCAAAAAGAAAAAGGATATTAAAAAGTATAGTAGACCAAATGGGAATCATTCTTCAAAAACTTGGTAAAAATGTAAAATCATCATAAGAGTGCCAGTGATAAATTTGGGCTAGGGTAATGGTGATTACAGAAATAGTGGATTTTGAGTTATGACAATGAAGTTTTCAAAGTTCCGTTTAAGACAATAAAAGTGATTTTAAAAATCCACCACCTTTTGAATAAAAGGCTTGTTAAAACAATAATGCAACATAACCCCCCACCCATACAGTGAATTATTTGCCCCCTCTGGACCTGAAGTTGAAATAGATTACTCACAATATTCATATGGTCCATAAAATACTCATCCAATTGAATCTGAATCCCAAACAACTAAACTTGATACCTGTGACTCTAACATTATGACAGAACCATCAGAATTAGGTACTGAACCAGTTTTCAATGAATCAGTATATAGAAGTTCAACCTAAGGTCTGGTCTGATGCTCCTATCATTGAGGATATGATTCAGATCGTGAGATGAAGTGTGTCTGTACAAACTAAGGGACTATATTACACCTATTTGCTAACAAGCAGGAAAAAACAAGCTATGGAAAATGATAATAATCCGTCTACAAATATGTCTAAAACCTAATGATAATCAACAAAAGAGTTGGGGCATGGTTTACTGAAAGAGCATTTTTTCTGGTGGTAGTTTTAAGTCATATTATTTTTATTTAAGAGATGTGGATTATCATGTAAAATGGCTAAACAAGTTTGAACTAAACAAACAAAATATGCCTAAGGTAATGGTACAAGATAGGAAACCAACATGGAAAATTTCAAAGGGTAAAATAAACAAAATCAATTTGTACCTTTAGCAGTTACAAACAATAACTAGAAATAATCTAGTTAATACTGCAAAAGCTAGCATACAAAAACAATTTTAGTACCAGATAGACAAAAAAGTTAACAGCAGACAGTACTAACAAGCACTGCTCTGAAAGTAATACATTTTAAGCCCATTGTGAATGGTGTTTAGACCAGCAAATTTTTTTCCCCACAAAACTTATTCACCATCATCAAGGCCTTTCAAAATAACAACAGAACTAAAAACAATATTTCAAACCAAAAAAGGTTTATACTTTTTTATAGGTAAAAGAAGTTAGTACTAGTGTGGGGAAAAATTGGTCAATGCTGGTTAAAGGTCCTTAGCAAGTTGTAAATGGAAGAACACCAGATACATCAATAATATTCTCTCCAAAGTACAATGGTGGATCTCGCCTTAGAAAAATTCAACTTTCAAAGAATCACTAGGCAACTCCAAGCCCAACCCGGCTTGGGGTCCCTAAGAAGTCTAATCTCTTTTCTTTTAAATGTGCAGGATAATCCGCATAGAATCTCAAAAGAATAAAGGAATTATGATATGTATGTTCCAAGGCACATAACTGGAACCAGGCTTACTTGCTACTTTCAAGACTATTTTGCGCTGGATTTGGTGCCCGTTAGCCCTTTGAGGTAGTAAAGGGCTATTTAATACTGGTAAAGGTAAAAATAAAAACAGGCAAGTAGATTTGAGAAGTAAGCTTTGTGAAAAAACATCAGCCTTTCAATCTCTTTTCTGTGTCACGAAATGAGTGAACAAAAAGAAACGAATGTTCTATTTATTTTTACTTTACTTTTAACTGACTCTGAATGTCTTGTATTGGTCTCCTGATTTTAAGTTACCTGATGAAAATCAAATATACTTAAAGTCCCCAGACACAACAAATAATGTACATTTCTAATTTAGAGAACCTTGTTCCTTTAGGAGTTGGCTGTTTAATTGCAACGGCTTCAAACTGATGAATCTAACTTATGGCATAGGATGAGGATCATGTATAAAATCAAAAACCTAAACAGACTTGTGAATGGTAAACCTTGTCGAGGTTTGACCTACAAAGCTTTTTCAAAATGGATCACCCTTGAGTTGTTGTCAGAAAGGGAAAGCAACACAAAGCTTCTTGTAAGTCCAAGGTATGGTAGCTCTATTAGTCACTACTCTACAAACTTCTTCATATGGACTATGTTTGGACCTACATCTGCAGGAGATAAACCATAAGACTATTGTAGTGGTTATCACTAATGAATTTTATAGCAGATTTAGTTGGCACCATTTTTTCTTAAAACAAAGGAATGAAACTAGTGCATCCTTAAAGGAATAATAAGACAAATAGAGAACCAATTGAATCATAAGGTTAAAACTATTAGATGTGATAGATGGAATAGGAATTAAAGAACAGGGATGTTTATTGAATTCTTTGGGTTAAAAAGATCCAAAGGGAATACAAGCAATGCCAGAACTCCACAACAAAATGGAGTTGCTGAGAGAAAGAATAAGAACCCTTATAGAGGCAGCAAGGACCAGCTTGCAGATTCATTTACCTAACACTTTTTGGGCTGAAGCATTTAGTAAATGCTTGGTTATGAACTAAACATGGTATTAGTGATCAACCTCATAATATGACACCTTATGAACTCTTAACTGGTATGTTAACACCAATTATAATAATATAAGAACCTTTTGGGTGCCATGTGACCATCTTGAACACCATAGACCACTGTGGTACGTTTGTTGGAAATCTGAGAGGACTGTTTTGTTGGTTATTTCTCTACAAAGCAAGGCTTTAAGTAACAATTTATAACCAAAAGAGAGTTGAGAGAAAACCTGCCCATAAACTTCTTATAGAACAAAACCCAATGTTGCAGGGAACAAAAAGACCAAATTGTCTTTTTTGACCTTGATTATTTGACTGATTCTATGAACTATCATTCTGTTATATCAGAGAAGTCAAGCTAACATTCTATGCAGGTTCAATAAGAATCTAACAAAAAACAGGCACAAAAGACAAAATTAAATGCAAGGGGATTCTTAAAAAGAATATGTAATCAGCTCAAGACTGCATGAACTGCCAATATGCATTCCCTAATTCATTCCACAAATATTTTAGGTTAGAACATTTATCTCATGCATTTTATGGTAAGCAATTAGCTAATATATCTGTACCTTTAGATTCACTTTTCTTGTAAATAGATTAACTAGTAAAGTTTTTTCTTTAGAATAAAGAAGGGCAAACATTACTCAGCAAAGTTATACCTTTTGTTTGAATACTCACACTTGGTCCAACCAACTCAGGATGAGGGTGCTTCCTCAGAAAGACTATCTGCTAAACAACCATCACCCTCTCCTGCACCCACTGGTGAAATCCCAAATGAGTCACTGCCTGACTCATCTTCTGCTCAACCAAGTGAGGTACCTTTTGAGCAACAACCTGACCCTTCCCCAAGACCTTCCCCCAGACCTTCACCAACACCTTCACCCACTCCTATTGTTCCTGATTCAATCCCAGAACCTACTGGTGAGAATCTTGGAGATCATTCATCCAATGATGCATCCCTTTCAGGGAATGAGGATGACATGACTCTCCAAAATGTCTATGATCTTTGTATCTCTTTATGTCAACAGGTTTCAGATCAAGCCAAGGAAATTAAACTCTTGAAGGCTAAGATCAAAAAGCTCAAGAAGCAAGCTAAACCTGTCATCAAACATCATAAAGAATATCTGAAGATTATCTCATTGCAACAAAGATTCCCAAAGAAAAGCTTCTCCAAGAAACAAAGGGTGTACAGAAAGACTGTATCCAAACAAGGGAGGAAGAAAGCAAAAGGAGAATCAGAAGTTCACAGAGATCCTCTATTTGATGTATTGCCTGAAGATAAAATTGATCACATGGAAACAGAAAATGCTCAAAGTGAAGGGAGGACAAGAGAAATGGTGGATGAAGTCAAGGATTTTGATGAAGATAGACTTAGTACTGAAGATGGAGTTAGTACTGTCAAGGAAGGAGTTAGTACCGACTTTGAAAAAGTTAGTACTGACAGACCAAAAGTTAGTACTGACAGACCAAAAGTTAGTACTGACGAATCCAAAGTTAGTACTGATGAACAAGTTGAAGGTACTGAAGAACACAATGAGGGTTCTGAAGAGATCTTTGAAAGTACTGAAGAGCAAATAGAAGGTACTGAAGATCAAACTAAGGAAGAAATTGCTTCTCAAACATCCACTCAAACACCCTCTTCTATGACATTTGGTGATGATGAAACAATTGCTACACTTCTCCTCAACATGAGTAAAGCCAAAGCTGCTTCTAAAGAAAAAGAGAAAGGTGTAGAGTTGAAGGATGTTGAAGACATTGATAGACCTAGGCCTACTTCTACAAGATCACTTCTCACATTAAAACCTCTTCCAAAGATTGATCCTAAAGACAAAGGGAAGAAGAAGATTGAAGAGGAAGATGAATCTGAGAGTGAAGATGATGATATTCCTCAAGCTGTGAAGAAATTCAAACAACTTGAGAGTGATGAAGAATTGGCTAGGAAAATTCAAGAAGATTGGGAAGCAGAAGAAGAAAGAAACAAGATTGCTGAAGAAAAAGCAACAAATGAAGCTCTCATCAAAAACTTTGATGATATAAAGGCCAGAATTGAGGCAGACAGAATTCTTGCTGAGAAGCTTCAAGAGCAAGAAAGAGAGCAGTTCACAATAGAAGAAAGAGCAAAGTTCCTTCATGATACAATTGCTGCTCAGAGAAAATTCCTTGCTAGACAAAGATCAGAGGCAATAAGAAACAGACCTCCAACCAAGAATCAATTAAGAAATCAGATGATGACCTACTTAAAGCATGTGGGGAACTTCAAACATTCTGAGTTGAAGAGTAAGAAGTTTGAAGACATACAAGCAATGTATGAGAAGATAAAAAGGTCAGATGAAGATTTCATTGCTATTGGGTCTGTTGAAGATGATAGTCTGATCAATAAAATGAATAAGAAAGATTCCTCCAAAGGAGAAGAGATCAAGCAGGAATCTAAAGAAGAAGTCAAGGAAGAGGATAAAGAAGAAGAGAACACAAGAAAGAGAAAGCACGGTACAAGGAAAAAGATGAAGTCAAGAAAAAGAAGATTCAAACAAGATACTTCTCAAGATGACCCATCTGACACTGAGAAAGAGAATGATGAGCTGAGATTGTGCTTGACAATAGCTCCAGATGAGGACAAGGAAGTAGACTATGAAATACTTGACAAGAAGTATCCAATCATTGAATGGAAGACTGAGAATCTTGGCACTAAACCACAGTTTGATGAATCTAAA